>JBAKBP010014976.1:0-57064 GCA_037953745.1 Lithodes maja | reverse complement strand
CCTAGCGAGGGTGGGGCCTGACTGGGCGTTCTGTACAGCATGCTCATACTCGACATGCGTCACACCTCCCCCAAGATTTTACTTGCTCAACCCTGAGCTAAAATCTGATATACAGAACCCCATCAAACCCCTCACACCCAGCGACCGCATGGCACTAAAACAACGCTGAGTTTATCACTAAAACACATCTTATAAAAAAAAATTCACATTTCATAACTCCTCCCAACAATAGTAAAAGACATAATATCATGCTCCCAGAGCGAGCTTACAGCAGCTCAGCCGTTTGATAGTTCGTGGACTACTCAAACCTTATAGGCTATGACAAACTTATACAATTATCTTCATCAAAAAGAAAGAGTTTTTATATGATTTTTATATTTTAATATGTTTTTTTTCCGGCTGCACTATAAGGGCAGCCTATTTTTCTTCTATACCAAACGCTCAACTCCTGCTTTACGACCCAATACGCTGGGCTACAACCGCGAGCCAACAAGCACCAAGCGCAAAATACTACTCAAACCAAAGCAGGAGGCTACCCGTGTGTCAATCTACCCAGGATCATATACCCCTGAACGACCACATGCAACCTCGTTGTCACAACCGGCAATATGGCTTATGTCCAGGTTATATACCAATAACCTTAGTGACCACCTGGTCAGCCTCATATTCCGATTGTGAAACTGGTCCAAGATCTCGAGAGGGTAATGATCTGGGTAAACTACACCGACCGGACCATAGGCTGGAACATAGATCTCGAAATGCCCCAGCGCATCATTGTCCTTTTCACTTTCATTCATCAGGCTCTGACACGTTGCTGGTGCATTCTTAAGTCCGTCAGGCACAACATTGCACTGGTAGGTACTCCCGTCCACAACAAAACCACATACCTCTTTAGCACGCTCGGACAAAGTTACAAGCAACGACCACTCACGACATTCCTTATCCCTCAGATCCTTCGTCCACACGTAATCCAGCTCTGCTTGCACCACAGGCTGTCGAGCAGGATTTATACGGCAGGGAATTAAACTGAGCCTTGCACTATCTCCAGCCTGCATGTCGGATTCTACCCCGTACATCAGGCCTGGAGAAGCAACAAACATGCGAAAGTACTGCCATAGCCTAGTAAATAACTGCCTTGCACTGTCTCCACGAACAACATGCCTAGTGCCCTCCCACAACCCAGCCGAGACCGCAGCTTCTAACCTGTAGTCTCCCTCCTTCTCCACCTTCGTCCCTAGAACAGCCAGGTCATGAGAGGGACAATCAGTACCACCCGTGCAGTCACTCCCACAGTTCATTATTGCTAAGGCTTCCCCGCCGATACCGTACATGCGCACCCCCGCATTCCTTGTGACGACATCTGCCTGCGCAGCATCACCGCTTTTAGAGACATGGCCAGATACAGTCGGTCTATGGTAGGGCTGTTGCATTAGACTAGAGCAGCATTGGGAGGCTATGCGACGACCGGGCACTGCGATACCACAGCCGACCTTACCAATCTGCTCAATGTCCTCCTTTTGACCACCACCCTTGGCAGCCATGGGTCGACCCTGACCTGGCAACCATGCCAAAGCCTCGTCGCCCACCTTGAACCACCGAAACAACGAGGCTAACGGTCTTTCAACAGTCACGTGACCTGCCCGTGGAACATCTTGCACCGCCCGAGTTGTGAGACTCAGGGGCTCGGCACGACCAGTGGGGTATGAACCGAGCTGGTGCTGGAGTGCTGCACACTGCTGCTCAGGCAGGCGCTCTAGCGCTTCCACAGCCACCAGACTCGTGTCCCCCGCCCACGGCTCCGCCGAGACATAACAATCCCTACTCTCCTCCACCTGTGCCCTACTGCCCCCCTCTCCTTCTCCACCTTGGCCGCGGCAGACCAACGCAGGGACAGTAGGCTGCTCAGGTGGTTGCCTCACAAACTCCTCCAACAGGTTCACATGACATGCTTCCCCGTCCTCGTGTTTAATCTCGACAGCACCATTACCACACTTCTGAACTTCCGGATCCTCCAACTGCAGTTTACAAATATCTGAGGGAACCAACTTGTCTAGATGCTTCCGAAGCAACCCAAGTCCTTCCCCAATATCAAACTGAGCAACCCTTTTTTCTCTCCGTGTGCAACGTTGCTGCCTCGGAGTCTCTTCCTGCCCTACCTCCTCACTAGCTGTGACAGGTCCTGGGGCCTCTCCAGACTCTAACATAGGTGCCAATACTGAATCACCCAGGAGAGCCGCCGAGTCAAAACTCTTAAAACCAACTCCAGCTTTAGCCTCCTCCTGTTGATCGTTCCTCTGCTGGTCTGAAGACGGAGGACTAGGCTGTGACACTTTAGCTGCCCGAGCTCGGGTGACAGCACACGCCATGGGTTGTGCCTGGCACCGCTCGACACACTCTTGCTCTTCCCTACTCACGTCGGCCGTCCTCTCGGCAACGACTAAGGGTAGAACCTCAGAAGCGGGCATTGCAAAGTCGTTGCCGAGAAGAAGGTCGACGCCCTCCACTGGCAGTTTCTCCACAATCCCGACATCCAATTCACGTGTCACACCATCCACCTCCAACTCCAACCGCACCAGCGGGTATGACCGAGTTGCATTAATACCCTGCACCACTACCACCCGAGCCGCATTTATAGGGTAGCCAGTCAAGTTATTCATCAGAGTCTGGGAAGCACCTGTATCACGCAAGACCTCTACTCCATGCTTGCGCCCCGCCCACATCACGCAACCCCGTCCTCTATGGTCGCAAAAAACATCCTGAGCAGGGTTCGAGCCTCCCAGGTGCTTCTGCATTGGCTGTGCCTCAGCCTCTGACGAACTGCCCCGGGCAAACTCAGAAAACTTCGGAGACACACCAATGTTGCAGGCCAAAGACACAGCTGCTGTAGGTGGTTTGCTAGGACAGACTCTTGCAAAGTGCCCCTTTTCATGACAATGATAACACTCCAACTCCCCTCTGGGCTTCCCTTGGTACTGGGAAGGGCCCGGCCCCTTCTTAAATGGGACGGTGCTAGTCTTGTGGTCAGTCTTGGTATCATAGCTCTTGTACTTGTTTGCATAATGTATATCACTAACTCGGGGGGGTGGGGCGTCACGCCCCTTGTTACCTGCCTCACTACGCTGGGCAGACCCGCACCCACGAATTAGTGATAGCCGGAGGTCAGCCATCTCAGCTGCCTCCTGTAGAGTTTTAGGGTTCTTTTCTTTAATAGTTAAAGTCATATCTGCACCAGTACACTTATAAAACTGCTCGAGCAGAAACAGCTCAGTCAACTGTTCGGCCGTCTCAGCTTTCTCAGAACGTGTCCAGTTAGCAAGTGCATCTTTTAAGTCCCGGGCATGTTCAAGAAAGGTCGCCTCCCTAGTCTTTGTAACACCCCGAAACTTCAATCGATATGTTTCTGGTTGCAACTCGTATGCCCGTAGGACAGCTCTCTTCAATTCTGGGTAGTCAATGCAAGACTCTAACGGCAGTGCATCATAAGCCTTCAGACCCTTACCCGTAAGTCTGGAGGAGACTAGAGCTGCCCACTTCTCTTCAGGCCAATTATGCTCCCTACACTTCTTCTCAAAACGATTAAAAAATTCTGTGACTTCAGTTTCACTAAATGCCGGCACCAATTTGACTAAGTGAGACAAGGACTGTTCTCTTACTTGGCCCTCCCGGCCCATCCGAATCCCTGTCGACTCTGCACGAGTCTTATCTAAATCTATTTGAGCACAATATTTCTCGGAGTCGTATCTAAGCTCAGCCTCGTGCCTCCTGACCTCAATCTCATGCCTCCTAGTCTCATTCTCCTGCTTCCTAGTCTCATCCTCCCGCCTCCTGGTCTCAGCCTCAATCTCCTTCTCCTGCTTCCTAGCCTCAATCTCAATTTTAGCAAGCTCAAGTCTAAATATCATATCTGGAGACAGGCAGGAAGAGGGAGCTGCCACTACTGAAGGAGGGGGGGCAAGAACTGGGGAACCATCATACGCACCGCCCGAGAGCACTCCAATCTTCCAATTCTCATCCCTCTGTGGGAGAGTGCTAACCTCCGGCAACTGAGTGGACGGCACTGTGGGAGTCGAGTGAGAGGGGATCTGGGGAGGAACCCCCCCAAACGCCCTCTCCTCCGAAACCCCATGTCGCCCACGCAACACCCAGGAAATCAGCTCCCCCTTGGACATCCCTCCTACATTGGATCTGCCCAAAACCTTGGCTATCAGGTGCAAGCCATAAATATCCACCCCAGTCAGCCTCCCCTCCGTCACATGGTACTGCTTACTCACAAAAAGTCTAGCATCCTCCTCACTAGTTACTAACGGCACCTCCTCAAATGGCATCTCTCGCTCCTCGTCAGTACTAGGGCACGACATACTGAAGTTCACAAAAAATTCTCGAGACAAAAGTGTTAAACTCCCTTATGTAAGCACTAATTACTAAATTAACTGGAGTCTCTTAAATGCTCTCCTAATTGCCTTACAAAAAAAAATATTCTTCAATATGTACGCTAAAGTACCAACAAACAAATGTTGTACAACTCTGCAAAAAAAATTATACTGTTCACAAAATCCTAAGCAAGGTCGCCATTTGTTACGACCGGGCACTCGGGTACACTAGGGCTCTTACACAGGACTCGAGTATGGCTCGCTGCCACAACGGAAACACACGATCCCAACCCCAGAGTACTGCCAGCCGAACAAAAAACGCCACTACCCTCCAGAGTTCTATCTGCTATAACGGGGTATACAAGAACTCGGTACTAGCGTTTCACACAACAGACTAATAACAAGACGGGAGTTATCTAGTCTGGTCAACAATCAAACAAAGAAGAAAGTACTACAACACTAAAGAATAGTGTTGGCCGAAGCCGAAGTAATCCACCCTTGAACTAAGAACTTAAGAAGTCCTCCACCCTCTACTTCGGATCGGCACTATTACGTTACGTTAAACAATAGTCCTCGAGCATCAAGCAAGGAATCTTCTGTTAAAGTTAGATGCTTCTCGAATACTCGTAAGAAGTAAGTATCGGATTTTGAACAGCAATTTAATGAATAACTCACTGGTAATTAAAGGCTTTAAATTGACATAAGAAGAATTATAAGAATAAGCAATAGGATATGGCAAACATTAAGAAGAAGTACTCCGACAATGCACTGGCAATAGCCTACTAAGATTGTGCTCGTGGGCCACTAATCTCTGAAGTAGCTAAGCGTGCCACACATGAAATCAATAGTGCTTAAACAATAATATACATAAGGAGAAGCTTCAATACTATGCTGTATCTGCTGGTCGAGCAAAGTCTAGCTGGGATATCTAAGGTTAAGAGACAATGGCTGAGCAAGCGGCTCGTAGCCTAGCGAGGTCCTTAAGACTGTGCGGCCAAATTACGGTAATTGACGGGATGCTCTCTTGAGAGATCCAGATCACTAGTATCTGGTTCTCTCCTGGCGATCCTCTCAAAGTCAAGCAAATGAGCTAGCACAGTGTTGGGTGGCACAGGCAAAAGCCCTCACTCGCAACACAGTGCTAAACTCCCACGGTACACAATCAAAAAGACCCCCTAGGCTTCCCACGTCTCCGTTGCAATTGTGCTGGTTCAACCAACCTAGCACTCATAGGAAATCACAACTCGAGGAACCCTATCCCAGTCTAGCATTACCTAAACCAGCAGAAAACAGGAACATGAATAATAGTACACAGGGAAATACATATACGAGTGCAACAAACATCAATCAATCCTATTCTAGTTAACCCTTCCAAAAATAGGCTATCTAACAGGCACTTATCTCGTGAGAACTCAAGCGATAATACTTTGGCTGACTAAATCTGCACCAAAGGGGTCATGGAGGTTAAACAGGGACGAGAGGAGAAGAAGATAGGCTGTTCAGAGAGTAGAGAAAGTTCACATCAGTCGGAAGAATATGGATAGTTGCAAGGGATATGAGAAGTCGCTTTGCCTGATGAGTTCTGAGGGAGCTACGGCGGGGACCCCTCTTTATACCCGGCCCCGTAGCGAGCATAACGGCAATCATGACGTCACATTCTCTCTCTCAATCTGGGATCGACAAAGGATTCCCACGCGCTTGATGAGGGGGGAGGGAGGGGGGAAGGAGGGAGTGAGGCCTACACACCTCGTGGCGCGCACACTGTCCTCCGTTACATAACTCGCTCTCTCTCATCATTATATATATAAATCTCCCACACACAATACTTATATATAATGATTTAAAATAGAACTCGTTGACTTAAAAGAAAACAAAATACATATTTATAATACTTATAGTACAACGGCTCACATAAACTAAGTTAGGAAACTCTACACAGACTACAGCCAAAGTTCCTGCCCTGACGATCCTAGCGAGGGTGGGGCCTGACTGGGCGTTCTGTACAGCATGCTCATACTCGACATGCGTCACACCAGGAACAACTTCAGTCACTAGGTATGCTCAATGTCTCTGACAGGGCCAAACAAATCAGGCTAACTAATGCCTTCAAAATTTTCTATGACAGAGCTCCAGAGTATCTACAGAATGATTTTGTTAAAGCAAATGAGAGGAGTGGACATAATACAAGAAACATGATGTTTAATTTTAAGGTCCCGAGAATCCAAGGACAGGGTAAGCAAACATTCTTCTTCACTGCCATCAAAGACTGGAACGACCTACCCCAGTCAGTCCGTGAAAAGAGAACACTGTATTCCTTCAGACGTAGCCTGAAGGAACACCTGAACCGGACAGCTGCGAGAAGGGAGCACCAAGCTTATGTCTACTACTAAATACGACATAAGAGATAGACAAACCAAACTGAAATGATTACTGATTACGGATTACTAATATTTACTATAGGACGTAAGGTATCTTAAAATAACCCCCTAGAAATACTTTCTCTAAAGTATCTATTTCTTTATCCTCCCCTTTTCTCCAGCTAACCTAATCCCACAAGGACCCCAATGGAAATACGCCTAACGGCCTTATTGGGCTATCCTTAGTTGGAATTATGCAAGGCTGGTACATGTCATATTTGTAACAAACTATGTGGTACCAACTCTGTAAATTGCTGACTGAATAAATATTATTATTATTATTATTATTATTATTATTAACCCTCAAGAAATGTTGGAACAAGCTGTATGCCCAGGTTGATGACCCTGAAGAAGTTGAAGAAGATGAGCACGATTTCGAAGGCTTTCTTGGGCGTCGCAGGGATGCAATCAACGAAATCCGGGGCCTGATGGATACCGTGCCGGTCAACGACCCCAAGAGGATGACTGAAGAGGATATTGAGGAGTGGGTTGATGTGGATGGTGACCTGCAGGGCGAGGAAGAGGTGACAGATACAGAAATTATCCGGAGTGTTGTGGAGCCAGAATATGTTGAGGAGCACTCGTCTGAGGAAGAGGAAGAGGCAAATGACGATGGCAAAGTAACCTGGAAGGAAGCTGCTACCTATTTCGATGGTATGGTAAAATTTGTGGAACAGTCTAGCCAATATAATGCAAGTGAAACAATCGATTTCCACATCCTCCGTAATGAGTTCTATGCGGAAAGGGGCAGGGCAGTCAAGCAGGCAGACATCAGGGACCTGATGAAAAACATGCACCAACGGGGCCGCCGATCAGATGAACCAGACAACCCTAGACCTGCAACAATGCCTCTCACAGACGACTCGCGTACCAGCTCACCTGAACCTCTTACCACACCAGAACCTATGCCTCCTGCTGATTTTGAAGGCTGGGAGGACCTAGCATCCCCTGTGAAGGCCACTCCTGAGGTAGCCCCAGCCACCCCTGTGGTAGCTCCTGCCAGCCTAGCCACTCCTGAGGTAGCCCCAGCCGCCCCTGTGGTAGCCCCAGCCGCCCCTGTGGTAGCTCCTGCCAGCCTAGCCACTCCTGAGGTAGCCCTAGCCCTAGCTCCCCCTTCAGATATTGAAGGCTTGGAGGATATGGCTGTGAAGTAATAATCAGTGAAGTGTAGTAGATTTAAGGACCCCAAAAAAATATAAAACCAGCAAAATACAAAAAAAAATGTCTTTTTAAGTTCATTTTACATTAAAGTACACTTACAGTGCAGAGCAGTGATTATAAGTTACTAATATGGGGCTAGGGGGCTAGTGGCTGGTTGGGGGCTGGGTTGGGGCTGGTGCTGGGGGCTTATCTTCAATGCTACACATCTCTTCTCTTCATATAAGGTGAGTTAAAGTCATGATTAGTCATTATTATCATTATTATCATGCGTTTGTGTCTTGGTTTGGGTCTTCAAAAAAAAGTCGGGGGGGGGGGGGGGGGTAACGTCCGATAATCCGAAAAATCCACTAATCCGAACGAGGGCCGGTCCGCTGCCCTTCGGATTAACGGAAGTTTACTGTATGTATGTATGTACTTACACTAGTTGTACTTACACTAGTTGTATTTGCGGGAGTGAGCATGCTCGTTAATTCCCGCCTCCTAAGATATGTTTGTCATACCGTGCTTTGAAACTATGCACTGATGGTGCAGACACAACTTCGGCTGGCAATTTGTTCCACCCACTAATCGAGTTGGTAGGAAATCTTTTACTTTTCAGATCAGATTTACTATTAAGCACTTTTAGTTTGTAGCCGTGACCTCTTGTTCTCTCACCTCTATCCCTCTCTATGAAGTTTTCTTGGTCGATTTTGTCAATACCTCTAACACATTTGTATATCTGAATTTGCTGTCCTCGTTTCCTTCTCTGTTCCAGTGTAGGTAGATTCAATCTCTCGAGCCTCTCCTGGTACTCCAAATTTTCCAAACCTGGGATCATCCTCGTAGCTGCTCTCTGTACCCTCTCAATTTTGTGGATATGTTTCTTCATGTGAGGGGACCACACTACAGATGCATATTCCATCCTGGGTCTTATTATTGCCGTTATTATTTGTTTCATGGTGTTTTCATTAAGATAATTGAAAGACATCCTGATATTTGCCAATAGTGCTAGTGATTCTCTCACTATCTTATTTACGTGGCTTTCTGGAGACATGTTATCCTTAAATTCTATCCCCAAGTCTTTTTCTTTTTCTGCTTTGGGAATCACTTCGTTTCCTAGTTATGTATGTATGTTATGTATGTATGTATGTATGTATGTATGATGAGTGGTTTAGCGTACCTTGATATTGATGAGTGGTGCCGGGGGGTTGGGGACAATGTTCTCGGTGGGGTCAAAGCCCACTGGTTCATAGTTCCAAGGGGTCACTGAAAAGGTCAATTATAATAGAAAAAAATGAAAAATAAAACAAAACTGGGACGACACAATATAAAGACAAAGGAACTTATCAAAATAATTATGTGGAAATAATGCATTGAAGATTTACCAAAACTATGCTATGAAATATAATAACTCAAAGTAGTAAAGTCTCCCTCTAAAGAAAATAATTATACATAACACTAATGGGGCTAAACCTGAGGGAGAAGGGAGAACACCTACCGTCATCGTAATAGAATAGTTTGAGACCCAAGAAGACAGGGTGAAAGGTCTTGAAATTGGCAAACTAATGGGGCTAAACATGAGGGAGAAGGGAGAAGAATGGAGCGAATGTCTTAAAATTACAACACTAATGGGGCTAAATAATGAGAGACAAGGGAGGACAATGGAGCGAATGTCTTAAAATCCCAACACTAACGGGCCTAAATAATGAGACAAGGGAGAAGAATGGAGCGAACGTCTTAAAATAACAACACTAACGGGGCTAAATAATGAGAGACAAGGGAGAAGAATGGAGCGAACATCTTAAAATCACAACACTAATGGGGCTAAACCCGAGGGAGAAGGGAGAACACCTACCATCATCATAGTAGAAAAGCTTAAGACCCAGGAAAACAGCGTGAAAGGTCTTGAAAATTGCCAAACTAATGGGGCTAAAATGAATCGAATATCTTAACCCTTTGAAGCTCTGACGCATTTTAGCAGTTTATTTTGGCTATCATTAGATGATTTTATGCAGCTTAGGAAGGATCTGTGGGTATTAAAAGGGTCAATACTATCTCAAGCAACCGTTTGACTTCCATAGATCGTTACTAATCTGAATAAAATTGTCTAATAGTAGCCAGAAACAGAACAGAAATGCGTATTGGAGCTTAAAAGGGTTAAAATCCCAACAGTAATGGGGCTAAACACGAGGGAGGAGGGTCAACACTTACCATCGTCATAGTAGAACAGTTTAAGACCCAGACAGACGGCTCCCGGCAGAGGTTCCAAGCTCTGGAGCAGCCACATGATGGAACGCAACATCTTCAGTGTGGGGTTCCTTACACTCAAGCTGTCTCTGTTACTGTAGGGGTGTATAAAGGAGGCTAAATATGAGGGAGAAGGGGTAGGCATGGATTCTGGGTTAGCTAGAAGATCAGGTAAGGTATAAACATGGGGCTAAACATGAGGGACAAGCTATAAGATCTAGTAAATGAGGGTTGGGGTTCCTTACACTCATACTGTCACGGCTACTGTAGGGTTCTAGGTTATCTATAAGATCAGTTTACATTAAATTGTAAAACTTGCAAAATAAACAAACCAAAGCTGGGATGGCACAAGCTGCATTTATTATCCTCCCTTTTCCCCAGTTAACCTAATCCCACAAGGACCCCAATGGAAATACGCCTAACGGCCTTATTGGGCTATCCTTAGTTGGAATTATGCAAAGCTGGTACGGTCGCGCTAATAAGTCATGTCACAGCTGTCCTTACGTTTGGCTTGCTCTGTGCTGTATTAATGTCTGTCAGATGTTGAATAGGATGGGTAAGTGTAGGGACATGTTTGTATATTTCACTGGATATGAAGAAATGAAGCTTAGATATTGCTGATACCAATTATTGATCAAAACATACTGGGTGCCGAGACATCACTTATTAGCGCGACTGTACATGTCATATTTATAACATATTACGTGGTACCAACACTGTAAAATGCTAACTGAATAAATATTATATATTATTATTAATTAGAGCAAGTTAATCTGGTTCCCAAGCAAACTAATCGCACACACAACAACGCACCATCGTCGTGTCCAAGGAATTAGTCAATTTGGGAAAAACGGGATGTTCTGGTAAATTTTTACTAAATTCTGTATAAATAAAGAAGCTACAATTTGTATCTAATTTTATACTAAGACACCGGTAATTTGCAATTTGACAAGATATCTATAATAGTATTGCACAAAAAACATACAACACTCATTAAGGGGAGGTATTTAGTTTGTTCCCTAGACCTCCATCAAGCTTAAGATTACACCCCCTTGAGCCCCTTTCAAGATAAATTTGTACATTTTTCGGTAGAAAAATTTCCCGGCTGAAAGCCGGTTCCTCTTATTCGCTCGCCAGGATACAATCGACACCTGAATGGCACGAAAGGTCTTAATATGGGGTGAAATTTCTAAAAATCGCTAAACTAATGGGGCAAACGTTTTATATCAAAAGCAATGGGGCTAAACATGAGGGAGAAAGGGGTCAAGAAAAAAATCCCTCAAGTGGAGATCTCCCCTTAACGATAGTGCGATCGGGTAGGTACGGTACACTCGCGCTAATAAGTGATGTCTCGGCACCAAGTATGTTTTGATCCATAATTGGTTTTAGCAATATCTAAACTTAATCTATTCATTTCGAGGGGGATATACAAACATGTTTCTACACTTACCCACCCTACTCAACATCTGACAGACATTAATACAGCACAGAGCAAGACAAACGTAATGACAGCTGGGACACGACTTATTAGCGCTACACTTACCCGCCCTATTCAACATCTGACAGACATTATTACAGCACAGAGCAAGCCAAACGTAATGACAGCTGGGAGATGACTTATTAGCGCTACACTTACCCCCCCTATTCAACATCTGACAGACATTAATACAGCACAGAGCGAGCCAAACGTAATGATAGCTGGGACATGACTTATTAGCGCTACACTTACCCACCCTATTCAACATCTGACGGACATTAATACAGCACAGAGCAAGCCAAACGTAATGACAGCTGGGACATGACTTATTAGCGCTACACTTACCCACCCTATTCAACATCTGACAGACATTAATACAGCACAGAGCGAGCCAAACGTAATGACAGCTGGAACATGACTTATTAGCGCTACACTTACCCACCGTATTCAACATCTGACGGACATTAATACAGCACAGAGCAAGCCAAACGTAATGACAGCTGGGACATGACTTATTAGCGCTACACTTACCCACCCTATTCAACATCTGACGGACATTAATACAGCACAGAGCAAGCCAAACGTAATGACAGCTGGGACATAACTTATTAGCGCCACCGTACATATCTCCCTCGAATTACGACTGGGTTACGTTCCTGAAAACCCGACCTTAAATAGAGAAATCGGGAAGGATGTAGTTACCGGGTGTACCACTACCGACATACAACATAAATCATCTATAAATACTTATAATAAAATAAATACTTATAAATCTATAATACTTGGTTAGGTTAGGTTAGGTTGTTTGGTTAGGGTTATGTATTTTTGTATCCAAAGGCAGTCAAAATAGACGGGAACATGATGGTGCGCGTCCGCGTAGTGTAAACAAGACCCGTGGGCGGTACACCCGGTAACTACATTCTTGCCGAAAAGTCATATAGCGAACCCTAAAATTAATGGGGTAAATAGGGATGCGTTCTGGGACCAGCCCAAACCCAAACACGTAATGTAAAGTCAGTGAAAATAGGTTAGCCTAAACAGACCCGGGTGTGGAAATAACTTGAGCCGCCCAGGCCAAGTGAGATATCTTTCTTGGTGTAACTGGTAGAGTGTTCGCCTCATAGCCTAAGGGTCCCGGGTTCAATCCCAGGCCCTGGCATATTTTCGTGAGGCTATTTCAGCATCTAACGAAGTTTAGGTGTGTTGGTATAATTGTTAAGATGGCTGAGAGTAAGATCGGAGCTCCATAAATCCTCTTTCGGGTATGGTGTTGTTGTTGTTGTTGTTCCCCAAGCTGCCTGGCCGAACAGCCCCAAGGCCCCGAGCAAGGCCAAGGCCATAACCGAGCACCCCCACAGAACCCTCCCTGCCGACCACAATAAAGCCCGGGTGACCGAAGCCACTCCATGGCAGAGAGCTGAGGAGGGTGCGGAAACACCCGGGAAACCAAAGCCTCACCCAGGGCCCTGTGCCCCTCAGCAATTATGATGAGAAAGTTGAGGGTATGGTGTAAAAACCTATTCCTACAATCCACCGGGATTCGAACCCGGGTTATCACACACAAAGTTGTAAACACCCTAACCACTACACCACCGAGACGGTTAAAGGTTTATGCACCACGCCTACGACTTATTATCCATTCTCAAATTCTGGATATTAATCTAATCATGTTCATATTCCCAACCGCGCTATGGTAGCCTAAATCGGGGCATCATATAGCGACGGAGACTTTTTTTTTTTTTTTTTTTTTTTTATATATTCCAACTTACTTCCTCTCGGGCATAGGCTGAGAGGAACTTGTAGATCACCTGTTAGGGGTAGCATGACGCGTGGAGTACCGGCCTTGTAGGAGAACTTGAGCGTATACACCTCCAACGGCTGGTCAACATATATATCTCTCTCTCTCTCTCTCTCTCTCTCTCTCTCTCTCTCTCTCTCTCTCTCTCTCTCTCTCTCACTCTCACTCTCTGTCTCTCACCTGTTAGGGGTAGCGTGTAGGTGTGTGACGCGTGGAGTGCCGGCCTTGTAGGAGAACTTGAGCGTATACACCTCCAACGGCTGGTCAACATCCACCTCGTACAACACCAGCTGCATCTCCCGTAACTGGCAGAAAAGAAAATATCATTATAGTACAGCTCTCCTTCCATTTACAATTGGGTTAAATTCCTGAAAACCCCATCTTAAATATATACAGTACTTTAATTCCTGAAAACCCCATCTTAAATATATAGAAAAATCACATAGCGGTCACATGGGTGGATGGGACTCGTTAGCCATGGTCGGCAACCCATCTAGGGGAGACAACCTTATAAAAATCCGGGTGGATGGGACTCGTCAGCCTTGGTTGGCAACCTGTCTAGGGGAGTAAGCCAGATACAAATCCGTACTGCTTACCTAATGGCAAGGCAGGTTAGTGGATGGACTAGCCCAGCATTTCCCAACCTGGGGGTAATTTCACCCTGGGGGGAAATTTGAAGCTACCAGGGGGGAAATAATTACAGTACATGATTACACTGCCTACTACTACTAGCAATAAAAAAAAAATCTCGGAGATGGATTTTCTCATGAGAGAGAGAGAGAGAGAGAGAGAGAGAGAGAGAGAGAGAGAGAGAGAGAGAGAGAGAGAGAGAGAGTGTGTAGTCACAGTGTGTTTCGACTACTCTTTCCCTTGTCCACATGAAGGGGGTTAATCTGGATGGTTGAACTGGATTGAGGGGGAAATGACAGAAAAAAGGTTGGGAATCGCTGGTAGCCGAACACCACTGTAGAAAAATAGTGCTAAAAAGATACACAGAAGGCCTCGGAGTCGGACGGATCCTAAATTGAGTGGTCAATCCTGTAAGTCCTTCACTAAACTGGCTCGGGTTGTCCCTCTCACAGGGAATAGGTCCGCTTGGGGGCATTCTGTGTATGGCTACCCTCATTAAGGGGCGTAAGGGGTCCGGCAATAGATAGATAGATAGATAGACATAGCGAACCCTAAATTTTATGGGGTAAATTGGGATTTGCTCTGGGACCAGCCAAAACCCAAACCCAAACACCTCAAAGCCTATAATAATATCATTAATCTCTCTCTCTCTCTCTCATTGGATAGTGAGGCAGATCTATACTAAATAATAATATCATTAATCTCTCTCTCTCTCTCTCTCTCTCTCATTGGATAGTGAGGCAGATCTATACTAAATAATAATATCATTAATCTCTCTCTCTCTCTCTCTCTCTCTCATTGGATAGTGAGGCAGATCTATACTAAATAATAATATCATTAATCTCTCTCTCTCTCTCTCTCTCTCTCTCTCATTGGATAGTGAGGCAGATCTATAATTTGTTAGTAGTCTTGGCAAATCCAACGTCAAGGCTATTAACCTAATTGCAATGACGACTTGTCTAATTTGACTGCTATGTCGTCATTCCAACCGCGGTTAAAAAGAAAACGTCTAGAGTCTACTCCTTATCTTGCTCTAGGAGACGTTGTACATTAACCAAAACTACCACCGAAGGTGAAAAAAGCATAGAAGAGAAGAAAAAGGGGTTTACCTTAGTTACCGCTCAAGGCCCATCCCATGTTCCGTCATGCGCCGATCCCTGTCGAACGTGCGCATAAGCGACCCTCTCTTGTTATCATTTTTTCACGCGTCGCCATTGTTGAAGTCCGCTTTTGTTGTGCTCCTTCAATTCACCCTGTTTTAGGTTCGTTTCGGCTTTTCTGGCCTTCTTTTTGCTAGACAGATGTTTCGTGATCTAGGACACACCTAAATGGGCTCCTCAGTGTGTTTAATAATAATAATAATAATAATTCTTTATTCCAGACACATAAGATAGATACAGTATAAATACAGTACGACCTAATGGTCCATATCACATACACTTCTCGTCAGAGCACAGATAATAATTATACACAAAGATATATTAATAAAGACACAATAAAATAAAAAATACAGTAGGCCTATTTACAGAATAGAGCACATATCACATTTTGTCACAATATAACACAGATAGGCTAACTAAGGCTATTGCTCAATGTTGGTTAACACCTATTGCACAGATCATTGCTCATAGTTCAATTAGACCTATATATTACATTACAGTACATACTATGTGTGCAGCAGCTTCTGCCAGTGAGATATAATACGGGATTCATAGATATGATCACTAGACCAAAGAGCTACAATCAGCGTGTTACTGGAGGATTGCAGTCGCTGCGAAAAGCTGTACACCAGTCTCCTGATGACAGCCCGACAGCACTGCACATCCAACAGTGTGCACACCATACTAGTGCTTTCATATTTAGAGAGACCAATGAACATCTTGAGTATATTATGATAGGATGTACACAGACCATTTATGGTGGCTCTCTTATACTTCCACCACAAATGGGCCGTGTACATAGAGGAACAATATGTCCGGAACAAAGTGACTTTAGTTTCCCAATTACACATGTGGAATTTTCTCAAGATGGTGTTACCACGTAAATATAGCTGTCTGCGCTGACGGCCGATATCTGCATCATCTGAGCAATCGTTTGAGATAATGTGTCCCAGGTATTTTATTTTGTTTACTTCTTGAATAATTTGATTATTGAGTGAGAAATTTGGCAGTTTACTTTTATACAGTAATTTTGATCTAAATATAAGAACAGCACTTTTCAGTGGGTTGAATTTAACACAATGTTTACTACCAAAAGATTCACATATATCAAGAAGTTTGCTCAGACCCGCAGAAGACGGTGCAATAATGACCAGATCATCAGCATACATGAGATGGTTGATGATTTTATTCCCACCATAACATCCAATCTGCTCTTTATTCAATTTATCACTTAATTCATCCATATATACATTGAATAAGTAAGGTGAGAGAATACTACCCTGTCTCACTCCATTGGTTACTGTAAAGGAATCCGAAATAATGTTACCCCATCTTACATTAAATGTTTGATTGGCGTACCAGTACCTGTACTTCAAGATTCTCAGTATATAGGATGGCACTCCCCTTGTTGCTAATTTATCAAACAGGATATTGTGGCAGACTCTGTCAAATGCCTTACTAGCATCAAGAAAGCATGCAAAAATAGAGCTGTTCATTTTGATGTACCCATCCACTAGCTCCTTCAGAGTGTAGATGCACTGGTCCGTACCATGATTCTTTTTAAAACCAAATTGATTACTATTAGTTGAGATATACACTGAGATTCTGTCTAAAATGATTAACTCTAGTATCTTACTTACAATACTGGCAAGGGCAATAGGTCTATAGTTGTCTTTTGATGTAATTTTGCCAGCCTTGTCTTTAATTACTGGTATCAAGGTAACGGACATCATAGATTCTGGTAGGAAACCATGGATTAGAAAGCTGGTAAAGCAACTGCTGAGTTTCTCCAAGAGGAGAGTGGAGGAGTACTTCAAATGTTCAGCATATATACCATCAAAACCACAGGATTTGTTAGCATCTAGCCTACTTATTGCAGCCTTGATTTTTTCACTTGTAACTTTAATTGTGTCATATTTTTCTTCTTTGTTACACTCTGTTGTAGCAGCAATGGTATTTCCTTGGTGCCCAACTGAGTTAAACAAAGTTTGGTAATGTGTTTTCCAAAGATTGGCTATGTTATTAGTACCAGAGATCCCATCTACACTAACGGGTAGAGGTGTGCAGCTATTATGCATTTTTTTAATATCCTTCCAGAAGGCCAATGTGTCTTTGCTAGCAAAGTTTTTGGCCAATGCTTCTCTTCTTAATACATTTTCATTGTTTTTTATATATCTGATTGCATACTTGCATCTAGCCTTTAGTCTGGTGAACATGTAAAAAATGGGTCCCTGTCTCGGTTTGTTATGATCCAGCCATACACTAAGAGCATCTCGGGATGCCTGGTATAGTTCTGAAACATGGTCATTCCACCCAGGTTTGTTAAAAGAGTAATTTTTGTTATGCTTGTGAAATACTATGTCACTAGCCTTAGTAAGACAAGATATAATATTATTGTACAGCTTGCTGACTTCTTCTCGATGACTAGCATTAACACAATTGGGGTCTTCACAGGTAATGGCATCCTCACTGCCAGGATCAAGCTCAGAAAGGAGAGTGTGTGTTAAAGTGCAAAATTGCTCACACTCCTCCTCGTCAAGCCCGCCCCATGGCAGTTTTGGATTTACACTATTGTTTGACTGGGTTAATTCTGGCGCTCTTTCCAAACTAGCTGTTAAGGTCAATGGGATATGATCTTCATCTGTATATGTATACTGAATTTCCATATTTGTTATCATATCATGGAAATCAGCACTAGCTACGGTATGATCTAACCAAGACGTTGAGCCCCATGCTGCACTGACACATGTGTAACTACTATGAGGGAGCATGAGCTGAGAAGAGATAATTAGATCATGCTCACCACAGAAGTTAGTCATATGACTAGCAAACAGAGAGTTACTCATGTCCTTCAGATTAGCATTCCAGTCCCCTATTACAGAGTAGCAGGTGGTATTTAGTTCTTGTAAAAGAGCACTTAGCTCTCCAAGGCATTCCAGGTATTGTTCTTCATTTTCATTACATTGGTAGGGCAAGTACACACTAAGAATAACTACTTTCCGTTGGATATCTTCTATTTCTATACCTGTACACCATGGTAAATTTGTTACAAGTGGTTTAACCCGGCTGTCTAAAGAGTCCCTCCACAAAATAGCTACTCCTCCCGGTGGGTGACCTGCTACTAGACCATCCATAGCATCGGTTGTCGAGACCCCAAACCCATGAAAATTATCACAGATAGTACTGAGGTTACCCAAATCCTGTTTAAAATACCAAGTCTCCTGCAGGCACACAATATCACTGGTATTAAATACGTCTTACTACATCAGGGCGTAGGAGAAGCCCTCTGTTGGTTTTAGGGAGCCCCCTACAGTTATAAGTAGCAATACGCAAATTGTTGGGAGATGAAGTAGACTTTATATCCATGATTAAGAGTTGTTGGGAGGGTGGGTTACCGTAGTTATATAGTTTAATGGAGACGCGTGTGGAAATGGCTACCGAAGGTACGGGGGCGCTTGGCGTTCCCCGTCTATATTTTTTCATTCTTTCTCTTTTCATATTCTTTTTTCCTGTTAGTCTGGGCATAGTTTAGCTTTTAGCTTCAATTAGCCTAGCTTGTTTATCATTCAGGACTTGCTATGCCCCTATGAGTTCTCATTTTTTCATAGCCTAGGTGTACAGTTGGTTCACAATCTGAGATTTCGTGGTGGCGGTGCTGTTTGTAATGTTTGTGTCAGCCGCATAAATAATAATAATAATAATAATAATAAGCATGTTACTTATTTCTCATAAGCGCCAATTTTTCCGAAGAATTCACTAGCGCTCGAAAAGAGAAAGAAAAAAGAAAAAAAAAATCAATACATCAAAAGAAGGCTTATACACAACACACATTTAACAATCACTAGCAGTGGCAAAATAGCCTAAACTCTATAGCCATCTGCCATGACACCTCTCTCAAGATCATAGCTTCTCTCAAAGAGAAAAGTCTTAAGTTGTCTCTTGAAGCATTCAACAGAACTCAGTTGTCTCATGGACAGCGGCAACCTGTTATACAACCTCGGAGCCATGTAGGAGAAAGACCTCTCAAAGAAAGAAGACTGCTGGAAAGCCCATGGTTCATCAAGACGAAAAGGGTCATTGTCATGACGCACAACTACACCATGGTGTGCCGGTGGGCGCCTGAGCAGCTCCGCAAGGTACCTAGGCTCACCAAATTTGAGAACCTTAAAGGTCACCAAACACAACTTAAATTCTATTCTTGCTCTTACTGGCAGCCAGTGCAGTTCTATGTGAAGAGATGTAGTAGGAGTTCTAGGTGGAACACCAAAAATTAGTCTTGCGGCCCTGTTAAGAACAGACTGAACTTTCCTCAAAATATAATTTGGAAGACCCACCAACAGGGCATTGCAATAATCAACACGAGAGAAGACCAATGAGTGAACCAACATCAGGAGGCAACGTCTGGTTATAAACGGCTTCACCAAATAGAGATTTCTGATGTGCAAGTAACAACTTTTAACTATCTGGTTTACATGCTCTTTGAAATCTAATCGGGAGTTCACATATACACCCAGATTTCGAACAGAGTTGGCCGGTCGCAGCTGAGATCCACCCACATTGATGGAGAGGGCACCTACTATATCATCAGCTCTTCTATTTCCTCGGATGATGAGAATATCAGTTTTACCATCATTTAGTTTAAGTTTTCTCGCTCTCATCCACTTCTTGATATCAGACATCAACAATTCCATCTTACTCCGTATATCAACTATATTTGTGATTCTCACATAAATCTGGGTGTCATCTGCATAAAAGTGAAAGGTGACATTATGTGCACGAAGCAGAAGAGACAAACTGCTAATATAAATTATAAATAGGATAGGACCTAAAACTGATCCCTGCGGAACACCATACTGCAGGGGTGTCGAGTCCGAGACCACTTGATTTACCATCACACTCTGGGATCTACCTGACAAGTACGACCCAAGAAGCAAGAGAGCGGAGTCACGCACACCACAATCATAAAGATCACTCAATAACAACTCGTGATCCACTGTGTCAAAAGCCGCAGAGAGATCAAGCAAGACCAATAGTGAGGCCACACCATTGCAAATGTTCTCAACTAGATCATTATGTACTCTAATCAATGCTGTTTCAGTTGAATGATGCTGTCGGTAAGCAGACTGAAAAATTGGGATAGTTTCATTCTGCTGAAGTAGTGGTTGTAATTGGTCAAGTATTGCACGCTCTAATATCTTTGATATGAAGGACAGGTTGGAGACAGGACGATAGTTCAACATGTTCTCAACATCAAGTCCAGGTTTCTTTAGAGTAGGTCGGAGTAGTGCATGCTTTTCAGAATGTGGGAAGCTACCTTCAGAGAAGCACTTATTAATTATTTTGGAAATAAACTTAACTGTGTGATCATAGACTCTTGGTAGCTTGGAAACATTTATGGGATCCAACGGGCAAAATGTTTTATTGAGGTTTCTTATGTAGGACGAGATCATGTCCACCTCTACTGAGTGAAAGGATGAGAGGACATTATTAGGAATGTGTCGGGGTTGGAGTACAACTGAAAGTTCTTCACCAACAGAAGCATCGTCCAGTTCCTGTCTTATGCGAGTTATCTTGCCAGCAAAAAATGCCACAAAGTTGGCAGCCAACTCGGCATCAGGTACAGAAGGTCTTAAGCTGACTCTTGTTTTTCCAAGTAAACTGTTTACAATTGAAGCCAACCTCCTCTGGTCGTTACCACACGAGTCAACTTTTCCCTGATAATACACTTTCTTTTCATCTTTGATTTTGTGGACCACAGCTCTTCTGGCTGACAGATATTGCAACCATGTAGAGTCTGTTTTATTTTTTCCGCCATTCACGTTCAGCTCTTCTACGCGCTCTTCTAAGAAATTTAACTCGAGTGCTATACCAGGGCGAATCATCTCGTACTATGATTTTCTTCTCTACTTCTGGACAGTGATGATCGAACACTAATTTAAGTGCATTTCCATGTACCTCCACCAGCTCATCTGAAGTAAGGTTGGAAGTATCAATACTTCCCAAGTACTGTTTTACTTCACTGCTAGCCAAATTTAGGTCTGCATTTTTATAATTTCTAAATCTGATTACTTTTTCATGTGTGAGTGGCTTAGGGAAATCAAAGCTGAAAGTAATCAAAGCATGATCAGAGGTATTAGGGGTCAGCATTCTCAACATCAACATCCAGAACACCACCACAACCCACAGGAGAGAAAACCAAGTCAAGGGTGTGTCCTAAGATATGAGTTGGGTGGGACACATGATTTACAAAATTGTTCTGATCAGTCAACTCAAGGAACTCAGGAGAGAATGGCTTCAGATGAGGGCTGTCAACCCAGTAATTAAAATCTCCACATATCAAAAGTCTTCCGGTTTTAGCAAAAAATTCCTCAAGAAACTGCCCAAACTCTTCCATAAAACCCCTATCTGTGCCACGATGGCCAGGCCTATAGACAACTGCCATTCTTAGAATTTGTTGATGGAGTTTTATTTCCACTTCCAACAGTTCATAATAAAGAGGGGCTGGGTTATGGCTTATTTGCAAGATATTCACCAGAGATGTGGAGTAGACAACTGCCACTCCACCACCCGGATGATCTCCCCTAGGCCTAGGAACATTTATTATGGAATGGGTTTTAGGCAATGCCGCCTGGATAATATTCAGATCTGACTCGAACAACCAGGTCTCAGTGAGACATAATACATCAAGGTTACGTTCATCCAAGATCTCGCAAATATGATCCATTTTGTTACGCAAGGAACGAACATTCAACAGACCCAGTTTCAACCGGCTCCCATGTGCATTATTCAGTTTTTTGAACCTACAAAATTGGTGTTCTCAATAACTTTATTTCTCTGAGCTGTCATTAAAGGACAATTTCTACTTGAGGCGAAATGATTTGGCGGCTCCGTAACTGATGTGGAGCTCATACAATTTATACATTTGGGGGAAGTCTTGTTGGTGCAGTCTTTTGAGTTATGAGTACCAGCACAGAAGTTGCATTTTGGATCCTCATTTTTCCGATAACACCTGTCACTGGTATGACCAAAGCCCTGGCAATGGTAACATTGTGTTACCCAGAAGCGATCGTACGCACGACATCTCACAAGTCCAACATACACAGAATTGCCATCATCCACAATGGAAGAGCGTATTTCAGGTGACATTTTTACTACCGCAATCTTAGTGTGTGCATCACTCTTTTGCTTAGTGAATAGCAAATTCATAGCCAAGCCATCGTCGACCAGGGACTTTATTCTTGGGTTCTTGTTGAGGATGCTGGGAATGATCTCATTATCCTCAGCGTCATTAGCAATGCCCACCAGAGTCATTTTTGGCATCATCTTCTTTGGTTCGGAGACACTGAAGGCACTGTCCACCCCCAAATACTGATTGATGGCCCTTCCTGCATCTTCTTTGGCTTTCTTGGATGGAAGTCGTACCACCAGTACACCCGAATCAGTTCTAGTTAACTTGTTAACCGGAACCAAAGCCAGAGCAGTTTCGATTGCCTTTGTATCTGGTGGGCTTACTGGCTCGGAGGATCGGTCTTTTGGCTTCACTACCAGGACCTGATGGTCCCAGACAGTTTTTTCCTTTCCACCATCTACCACCTCAGTGGTGCGTTTGGTCGGCTCCTTTATGGTCTCCACTGTTTCCCTCACTACCTTTTCCTTGCTCTTCAAAACCTGCACTACATTCTTCTCAAACTCTCTTTTCTCTTTTTCTCTCTCTTCGACCTGCTCCTTCATGATTTCTTCCAATGCATCCACCTTAGCATTCCCCACCCTTGTCCACTCATCTTTCTCCTCACTTATTACTCCCTTTACTCTCTCACTTAAATGGCCCTCATACTCCTTTAGCTGCTCCTTGAGTGCCATGTTCTCTGCCTCCAGCTCATCTACTTTCCTTATTACAGCATCCAAGTTAGCAATTAATGGCCCATCTGCAGTTGCTACTGAACTGGCTCCACATATTTCTGTCAGTGACTCCACCTTCACACCTATATCTCTCCTCCAATTCTCCATAACTCCCTTCCATCTCAACAGACCCATCATCTGTCTCTTCACTACAGTCAATTGATCCTCCACTTCATTACCCTCTGCCAGAAATCCCTCAAATTCATAGCTCTCTTCATCTCCCAATAAACTCTGCCTCCGTTTGCCTTGGCTGGCCATTGTTTATACCTATATAGCCTACAATTAAAAATACACTAATCTAAATTAAAAACAACCAAACTCCCTTGGCTAAAAATAAATTAAACCAATCACTTAAAAAAGCTGATAAAATAAAATAACTACCTGGGTGAAACCCAGGTAGCGCCGCCCCCGTTTGTGTCACCCAAGAAGAAGAAAAATTAAGGTATGGAAAAAGAAATGAATACTGGGTGTCTGCGAGGATACCACGAGCAGGTGGGGTGCGACTTGGCTACCCTTTGGAGGTAGCCCAAACCAAGGTGCGAGGAAGGATGGTGAATGTCTACTAACTTTAACCAATTTAATGTTTCAAGCTTCTTTGTCAGTGACTGTTTATCCACACAACTCAGTATAACCTCATTGGTTACGATACCGCCACTGCGCAAAGCAAATAGCGTTATTCCCGAGTCCCCCCTTTCGAGCCTTCACTGTGTCTCAAGGGCCTGGGCGCTTAGTGGTTCGTGATACCCAGGGGTACCCCACGGGGGCTTCTCCCTCACTCCACAGGGTTTTTCGCCCCTGACACATTCTCTACTCGCGGCTAGGCCACCCTTTTTCTCACCAGTTTCATTACTGGTTTTTTGTGTTCCCTTCCTGTTTTCACCTCCATCCTTTCATAACTTTTGCCCAATCCTGGGGTACCCCACGGGGGCCCCTGTTGTGCCAAACCACCCAACCTGCCACTTCTCCTCATGGGCTTTGCTCTATCTCTGTGGGTTGGGTGGTTCCCGGGGGATGTGCCTCCTCTCCCCTGGTGTGTCTTCCTTGCCTCTCCCTTGACCGGTCGAGTCAGGATATTATCAAGGAAGACACTGCTCGGCTTGATGGTCATCGTCGCTTGGAGTTCATAAGGAGTTGACGCTTGTTGCGGGCCTTTTTTGGTTTTCCTAGACGCCCCTCTCGCTTGTTCGGCACCGGGCCCTCTTGGCCGGTCCCGCAAATTTGCGGAGTGCTCGATTCGGCCCTCTGGGTCGTTTCGGCTCCCCGCAAATTTGCGGAGATCGCTGGGGGGTCGCGTGGCGATGTGGGAGGTTTGTGTCGGTACGGATCTACCTCCATTGGCCCGCAAATTTGCGGTTATAGTTGGCTTTCACTGTTGACCCTTTTTTGTGTCATATTGTTGCCTGTTACTATATTGGTGTCTACACTTTATGGTGTTAGGGCCCTGCATGTGAGGTGTTGAGTGGTGTTTAACACTTTCTCCATCTTTGCAGGTTCAGCTTGTGCTCTTGCGCATCGCCCGCCCTCATCACCTCCCTCGGTGTTCCCGGTTTCGAGTGAGTACGCCTTCCAGTTTGCATGTGTCTTCTTGTTTACCCATGCTCATTCCCTGGTTTTTATTGGACATTCTCTTCGCTTACTCCGTCACCGTGCTGCTTATGCTGTGTGTTCTTCCATTGCAGGTGTGATGCCTTGCTTTCGCCAGGGCTGTGGCTCCCCATGTTTAGAGTGCCACAGGTCCTGCCTACGCCACTCCCAATGTGTGTCCTCTACGGCCTACCTCCCTGCGCTGTGTGGCCCGTGTATGGACATGGTCGATGTTGTGGACCATCACCCTGGTTCCTCTGACGCGGCGGCGGCCTCGGCATCCCTTCAGTCCGTGTGGGCGGTGGTCTCCCACCACATTCGATCTGTGGGCCATCGCTCCCCGGCTTTTGTGGATGACCGGATCCGTGTGGCCCTGGGCATCCCTGACCCGTCTGGGGGCCGTTTACCTGGCCCTCTTCCTGCTCGGGCCCTTCTTCCTGGGTCCCGTGGTCGATCGTCGCATCGTCGGGAGGATCCCCAGCTCCGTCCACGCTCTCGCTCTCCTCATCGTCCGTCCTCTACTGCCCCTCCTCGTCCTCCTGCTGGCCTTGACTCCGGCCGTCGCCCTCGTCATGGTTCTCGCCCTGAGGCCGGGGTTAGCGTCTCTGCCCCTGTACGCCCTCCCCTGGCCTCTCCGGATAGGGTGTGACGCATGCCGAGTATGAGCATGCTGTACAGAACGCTCAGTCAGACCCCACTCTCGCTAGGATCGTCAGGGCAGGAACTTTGGCTGTAGTCCGTGTAGAGTTTCCTAACTCAGTTTATGTGAGCCGTTGTACTATAAGTATTATAATTATGTATTTTGTTTTCTTCTAAGTCAACGAGTTCTATTTTATATCATTAGATATAAGTATTGTGTGTGGGACTTATATATAATGAGGAGAAGAGAGAGAGTTATGTAACGACGGCCAGTGAGCGCGCCACGAGGTAGGTAGGCCTGCCTCCCTCCCTCCTCCCTCCTCCCTCCTCCCTCCTCAAGCGCGTGGGAAATCCTTTGTCGATCCCAGATTGAGAGAGAATATGACGTAATGATTGTCAGTGGGCGGTCCTTAGTAGTTTGCGATATGCCGCTAGAGGGCCGAGTATAAAAAGGAGAGGTCCTCGCCACAATTCTTTAGAACTCATCAGGCAGAGCGACTTCTCATATCCCTTGCAACTATCCATATTCTTCCGACTGATGTGAACTTTCTCTACTCTCTGAACAGCCTATCTTCTTCTCTTCTCGACCCTTTATAACCTCAATGACCCCTTTGGTGCAGATTTAGTCAGCCAAAGTATTATCGCTTGAGTTCTCACGAGATATATGCCTGTTAGATAGCCTATTTTGGAAGGGATAACTAGAATAGGATTGATTGATGTTTGTTGCACTCGTATATGCATTTCCCTGTGTACGATTATCCATGTTCCTGTTTTCTGCTGGTTTAGGTAATCCTAGACTGGGATAAGGTTTCGGGAGTTGTGATTTCCTATGAGTACTAGGTTTTGGTTGAACCGGTACAATTGCAACGGAGACGTGGGAAGCCTAGGTGGTCTTTCTGACTGTGTACCTTGAGAGTTTAGCACTGTGATGCGAGTGAGGGCTTTTGCCTCTGCCACCCAACACTGTGCTATCTCGTTTGCTTGACTTTGAGAGGATCGCCAGGAGAGAACCAGATACTAGTGATCTGGATCTCTCAAGAGAGCATCCCGTCAATTAACGTAATTTGGCCGCACAGTCTTAAGGACCTCGCTAGGCTACGAGCCGCTTGCTCAGCCATTGTTTCCTAACCTTAGATATCCCAGCTAGACTTTGCTCGACCAGCAGATACAGCATAGTATTGAAGCTTCTCCTTATGTATGTTATTGTTTATGCACTATTGATTTCATGTGTGGCACGCATAGCTACTTTAGAGATTAGTGGCCCCCGAGCACAATCCTAGTAGGCTATTGCCAGTGCATTGTCGGAGTACTTCTTTTATATGTTTGCCATTTACTACTGTCTATTCTTATAATTCTTCTTATGTCAACTTAAAGCCTTTAATTGCCAGTGTGTTACTTATTGAATTGCTGTTCAAAATCCGATACTTACTTCTTACGAGTATTCGAGAAGCATCTAACTTTATCAGAAGATTCCTTGCTTGATGCTCGAGGACTATTGTTTAACGTAACGTAATAGTGCCGATCCGAAGTAGAGGGTGGAGGACTTCTTAAGTTCTTAGTCAAGGGTGGATTACTTCGGCTTCGGCCAACACTATTCTTTAGTGTTGTAGTACTTTCTTCTTTGTTTGATTGTTGACCAGACTAGATAACTCCCGTCTTGTTATTAGTCTGTTGTGTGAAACGCTAGTACCGAGTTCTTGTATACCCCGTTATAGCAGATAGAACTCTGGAGGGTAGTGGCGTTTTTTGTTCGGCTGGCAGTACTCTGGGGTTGGGATCGTGTGTTTCCGTTGTGGCAGCGAGCCATACTCGAGTCCTGTGTAAGAGCCCTAGTGTACCCGAGTGCCCGGTCGTAACAAATGGCGACCTTGCTTAGGATTTTGTGAACAGTATAAATTTTTGCAGAGTTGTACAACATTTGTTTGTTTGTACTTTAGCGTGCATATTGAAGAATATTTTTTTTTGTAGGGCAATTAGTAGAGCATTTAAGAGACTCCAGTTAATTTAGTAATTAGTGCTTGCATAAGGAAGTTTAACACTTTTGTCTCGAGAATTTTTTTGTGGACTTCAGTATGTCGTGCCCTAGCACTGACGAGGAGCGAGAGATGCCATTTGAAGAGGTGCCGTTAGTAATCAGTGAGGAGGATGCTAGAGTTTTTGTGAGTAAGCGGTACCACGTGACGGAGGAGAGGCTGACTGGGGTGAATGTTTATGGCTTGCACCTGATAGCCAAGGTTTTGGGCAGATCCAATGTAGTAGGGATGTCCAAGGGGGAGCTGATTTCCTGGGTGTTGCGTGGGCGACATGGGGTTTCGGAGGAGAGGGCGTTTGGGGGGGTTCCTCCCCAGATCCCCTCTCACTCGACTCCCACAGTGCCGTCCACTCAGTTGCCGGAGGTTAGCACTCTCCCACAGAGGGATGAGAATTGGAAGATTGGAGTGCCCTCGGGCGGTGCGTATGGTGGTTCCCCAGTTCTTGCCCCCCCTCCTTCAGTAGTGGCAGCTCCCTCTTCCTGCCTGTCTCCAGATATGATATTTAGACTTGAGCTTGCTAAAATTGAGGCTGAGTCTAGGAAGCAGGAGAATGAGGCTAGGAAGCAGGAGATTGAGGTTGAGGCTAGGAAGCATGAGATTGAGGCTGAGTCTAGAAGGCAGGAGAATGAGACGAGGAGGCACGAGGCTGAGCTTAGGTACGACTCCGAGAAATATTGTGCTCAAATAGATTTAGATAAGACTCGTGCAGAATCGACAGGGACTCGGATGGGCCGTGAGGGCCAAGTAAGAGAACAGTCCTTGTCCCACTTAGTCAAATTGGTGCCGGCATTTAGTGAAACTGAAGTCACAGAATTTTTTAATCGTTTTGAGAAGAAGTGTAGGGAGCATAATTGGCCTGAAGAGAAGTGGGCAGCTCTGGTCTCCTCAAGACTTACGGGTAAGGGTCTGAAGGCTTATGATGCACTGCCTTTAGAGTCTTGCATTGACTACCCAGAATTGAAGAGAGCTGTCCTACGGGCATACGAGTTGCAACCAGAAACATATCGATTGAAGTTTCGGGGTGTTACAAAGACTAGGGAGGCGACCTTTCTTGAACATGCCCGGGACTTAAAAGATGCACTTACAAACTGGACACGTTCTGAGAAAGCTGAGACGGCCGAACAGTTGACTGAGCTGTTTCTGCTCGAGCAGTTTTATAAGTGTACAGGTGCAGAAATGACTTTAACTATTAAAGAAAAGAATCCAAAAACTCTACAGGAGGCAGCTGAGATGGCTGACCTCCGGCTATCATTAATTCGTGGGTGCGGGTCTGCCCAGCGTAGTGAGGCAGGTAACAAGGGGCGTGACGCCCCACCCCCCCGAGTTAGTAATATATCTTATGCAAACAAGTACAAGAGTTACGATACCAAGACTGACCACAAGACTAGCACCGTCCCATTTAAGAAGGGGCCGGGCCCTTCCCAGTACCAAGGGAAGCCCAAAGGGGAGTTAGAGTGTTATCAATGTCATAAAAAGGGGCACTTTGCAAGAGTCTGTCCTAGCAAACCACCTACAGCAGCTGTGTCTTTGGCCTGCAACATTGGTGTGTCTCTGAAGTCTTCTGAGTTTGCCCGGGGCAGTTCGTCAGAGGCTGAGGCACAGCCAGTGCAGAAGCACCTGGGAGGCTCGAACCCTGCTCAGGATGTTTTTTGCGACCATAGAGGACGGGGTTGCGTGATGTGGGCGGGGCGCAAGCATGGAGTAGAGGTCTTGCGTGATACAGGTGCTTCCCAGACTTTGATGAAAAACTTGACTGGCTACCCTATAAATGCGGCTCGGGTGGTAGTGGTGCAGGGTATTAATGCAACTCGGTCATACCCGCTGGTGCGGTTGGAGTTGGAGGTGGATGGTGTGGCACGTGAATTGGATGTTGGGATTGTGGAGAAACTGCCAGTGGAGGGCGTCGACCTTCTTCTCGGCAACGACTTTGCAATGCCCGCTTCTGAGGTTCTACCCTTAGTCGTTGCCGAGAGGCCGGCCGACGTGAGTAGGGAAGAGCGAGAGTGGGTCGAGCGGTGCCAGGCACAACCCATGGCGTGTGCTGTCACCCGAGCTCGGGCAGCTAAAGTGTCACAGCCTAGTCCTCCGTCTTCAGACCAGCAGAGGAACGATCAACAGGAGGAGGCTAAAGCTGGAGTTGGTTTTAAGAGTTTTGACTCGGCGGCTCTCCTGGGTGATTCAGTATTAGCACCATTACTTAGTTCTGGAGTAGCCCCTGGGCCTGTCATCGAGAGTGACGAGGCTGGGCATGACGAGTCTCCACGACAGCAACGTTATGAACATCGAGAGAGACAGAGGGAGCAGCCCAGTATCGGGGAGGGTCATGCATTGCTCCGGGAGCAGTTAGATCGCTTGGCACCCTCAGATATACGTCGGTTGCAGCTGGAGGACCCTGAGCTCCAAACGTGTGCTAATGGAGCTGTGGAGCTCGACGAGGACGGTGATGCACAGCCGGGAGATTTTTTTATTTAGATGGCATCCTCTATCGGCGTTTTCAAGACCCTAACCGTAGCTGGAAAAAGGGGTCCGGAGTAGTGGACCAGTTGGTGGTGCCGCGGGAGTGCAGGGATAGCCTACTGAGTTTGGCGCATGACACACCGCTGGCAGGACATTTGGGGGTAAGAAAAACGGTGGCGGCTTTGGGGAAGTTGTTTTGGTGGCCGGGGATGAAGTCTCATGTGCAGTCATGGATAAACTCATGTGATATTTGTCAACGGGTCGGGAAACCAAACCAAGTTATTCCTAAAGCTCCGTTGCACCCTATTCCTGTAATTGGGCCACCTTTTAGTAAGATTGTTGTTGACATGGTTGGTCCACTCCCTCCCACAAAGGCTGGTAATAAATTTTTGTTAACCATCATGGATGTTGCCACTAGATACCCCGATGCATACCCCATGAAAAACGGCATGGCTAAGACGGTAGTCAGTAACTTGTTGTGGTACTTTTCAAGGTACGGGTACCCGGAGGAGATTCAGTCTGACCAGGGGTCCAATTTCACCTCCAATCTCTTTAAGCAAACAATGCAACAGCATGGGATACGGGCGGTGGTATCGTCAGCGTATCACCCTGAGAGCCAAGGGGTGCTTGAGCGGTGGCATGCCACCCTTAAAAGCATGCTCAGGTGTTATTGTGCTGACAACGGAAGAGATTGGGATCTTGGATTGCCGTATGTACTGTTTGCTGCTCGGGAAGTGCCTGGTGAGAGCCTGGGATTTAGTCCAAACGAGCTGATTTTTGGACACCGCGTCAGGGGCCCCCTTAATATGCTGCGGGAAATTTGGGAAGGAACTGTGCAGCCTTGTTCCTTGTTAAAGTATGTGTTTGAAAGCCGTGAGCGCAAGCTTAAGAGTCTGGAGATGGCAGGTCGGAATTTAACAGGATCACAAGCTTTAATGAAGGACAGGTATGATCGCAAAGTGAAGCTCCGGAAGTTCATTGTAGGACAAGAGGTATTAATTTTGTTGCCTTTGGTTGGTAACCCCTTGTCTGCGAAGTATACTGGACCCTATAAAATTGTGGAGAAAATTTCGGACCTAGATTACCTTGTTGCCACTCCAGACCGGAGGAAAAAGAACCAGTTATGTCACGTGAACCTGATAAAAGAGTATGTGAGGCGCCCCTCTGAGCCTCTCACTGTCCCTGTGTTGGCTTGTTGCGGCCGTGGTGGAGAAGGAGAGGGGGACAGTCAAGCTTCAGAGGAGGATAGCTGGGATCACCATGTTTCAGCGGATCAGTGGGCGGGGAACTCGAGCCTAAGGGCTGACGAGGCTATAGCTCATTTGCCTGAGCCGCAGTTTGAAGCTATCCGTCAGTTGCTCGGTTCATACCCCACTGTATTTGCTGAACACCCAGGCCTCACTACTCAGGCTATGCATGATGTTGACGTGGGGGACCATCTACCCTTTAAGTCAATCCCGTACCGTGTGCCCCCCATAAAACTACCCGCTCTGAGGGATGAGTTGGAGTATATGCTCGGTAGAGGGTTGATAGAGAAAGGCACCGTTAAATGGACTTCCCCCGTAACACTGCAGCCTAAGCCAGATGGCAAGGTACGCTTCTGTATTGATTTCCGTAGGCTAAACGGTTTGACTCCAACTAACCCATATCCTCTTCCTCGGGTTGATGATAGTGTTGATAAAATTGGTAATGCTCGGTTTTTGTCTAAAGTAGATTTAGTAAAAGGTTACTGGCAAGTACCTTTGTCCGAGCGTGCTAAAGAGGTATGTGGTTTTGTGGTGGACGGGAGTACTTACCGGTGTAATGTTATGCCCTACGGACTTAAGAATGCACCAGCAACGTTTCAGAACCTGATGAATGAAATTGTCAAGGACATTCCAAATTGCACCGTATACTTGGACGATGTAATCATTTATGATGACGACTTTGAGAGCCATTGTGAGCACCTGGAGACCTTGTTCCGGAAACTTAGTGAAGCAGGTCTGGTAGTAAATTTGGCAAAGTGTGACTTCGTAAAAGCCACTGTGCAGTACCTTGGGTTTGTAGTGGGAAGGGGACAGGTGTGCCCTCCTCAGAACAAGGTACAGGCTATCAATAAATTTCCGCACCCAACCACCAAGAAGCAGATTATGAGATTCTTGGGTATGATAGGCTACTACAGACGCTTTATAAAAGGTTACTCCACGGTGTTGGCACCTCTCACAGATTTGTTATCTAAAGACAAAAAGTTTTTGTGGGCGCCTGAGTGTGAAAAGGCTTTTAATTTGGTGAAGCATTTGCTGTGTACTCACCCGATACTCAGGGCCCCAGACTTTAACAGGCCTTTTCAGCTGGCAACAGATGCTAGTGGTGTAGGGGCTGGTGCCGTCTTGCTACAGACAGACAATGAAGGTGTGGAACACCCAGTAAGTTTCTTTTCTAAGAAGTTCAATGCTGCACAAAAGAACTATTCTACAATAGAAAAGGAATTACTGGCGATTGTGCTGTCGCTCAGGCACTTCGAGGTGTATGTTCCAGCCTATGGCCCAGTCGTGGTTATCTACACTGATCATCACCCTTTGAGATTCCTAAATCAATTTCACAATCGCAATATGAGACTGACCAGGTGGTCTTTGATGTTGCAGGAGTATAACCTGGACATCCGTCATATTGCGGGATGTGACAATGTGATCGCGGATTGTTTATCGAGGGTAGATGATCAGTCGTAGGCTATCACAGGTGTATGATCCCGGAGAGATTGACACACGGGTAGCCTCCTGCTTTAGTTTGAGTAGTATTTTGCGCTTGGTGCTTGTTGGCTCGCGGTTGTAGCCCAGCGTATTGGGTCGTAAAGCAGGAGTTGAGCGTTTGGTATAGAAGAAAAAATAGGCTGCCCTTATAGTGCAGCCGGAAAAAACATATTAAAATATAAAAATCATAAAAAAACTCTTTCTTTTGTTATAGATAATTGTATAAGTTTGTCATAGCCTATAGAGTTTGAGTAGTCCACGAACTATCAAACGGCTGAGCTGCTGTAAGCTCGCTCTGGGAGCATGATATTATGTCTTTTGCTATTGTTAGGGAGGAGTTATGAAATGTGAATTTTTTTTTTATAAGATGTGTTTTAGTGATAAACTCAGCGTTGTTTTAGTGCCATGCGGTCGCTGGGTGTGGGGGGTTTGATGAGGTTCTGCGTGTCAGATTTTAGCTCAGGGTTGAGCAAGTAAAATCTTGGGGGAGGTGTGACGCATGCCGAGTATGAGCATGCTGTACAGAACGCTCAGTCAGACCCCACTCTCGCTAGGATCGTCAGGGCAGGAACTTTGGCTGTAGTCCGTGTAGAGTTTCCTAACTCAGTTTATGTGAGCCGTTGTACTATAAGTATTATAATTATGTATTTTGTTTTCTTCTAAGTCAACGAGTTCTATTTTATATCATTAGATATAAGTATTGTGTGTGGGACTTATATATAATGAGGAGAAGAGAGAGAGTTATGTAACGACGGCCAGTGAGCGCGCCACGAGGTAGGTAGGCCTCCCTCCCTCCTCCCTCCTCCCTCCTCAAGCGCGTGGGAAATCCTTTGTCGATCCCAGATTGAGAGAGAATATGACGTAATGATTGTCAGTGGGCGGTCCTTAGTAGTTTGCGATATGCCGCTAGAGGGCCGAGTATAAAAAGGAGAGGTCCTCGCCACAATTCTTTAGAACTCATCAGGCAGAGCGACTTCTCATATCCCTTGCAACTATCCATATTCTTCCGACTGATGTGAACTTTCTCTACTCTCTGAACAGCCTATCTTCTTCTCTTCTCGACCCTTTATAACCTCAATGACCCCTTTGGTGCAGATTTAGTCAGCCAAAGTATTATCGCTTGAGTTCTCACGAGATATATGCCTGTTAGATAGCCTATTTTGGAAGGGATAACTAGAATAGGATTGATTGATGTTTGTTGCACTCGTATATGCATTTCCCTGTGTACGATTATCCATGTTCCTGTTTTCTGCTGGTTTAGGTAATGCTAGACTGGGATAAGGTTTCGGGAGTTGTGATTTCCTATGAGTACTAGGTTTTGGTTGAACCGGTACAATTGCAACGGAGACGTGGGAAGCCTAGGTGGTCTTTCTGACTGTGTACCTTGAGAGTTTAGCACTGTGTTGCGAGTGAGGGCTTTTGCCTCTGCCACCCAACACTGTGCTATCTCGTTTGCTTGACTTTGAGAGGATCGCCAGGAGAGAACCAGATACTAGTGATCTGGATCTCTCAAGAGAGCATCCCGTCAATTAACGTAATTTGGCCGCACAGTCTTAAGGACCTCGCTAGGCTACGAGCCGCTTGCTCAGCCATTGTTTCCTAACCTTAGATATCCCAGCTAGACTTTGCTCGACCAGCAGATACAGCATAGTATTGAAGCTTCTCCTTATGTATGTTATTGTTTATGCACTATTGATTTCATGTGTGGCACGCATAGCTACTTTAGAGATTAGTGGCCCCCGAGCACAATCCTAGTAGGCTATTGCCAGTGCATTGTCGGAGTACTTCTTTTATATGTTTGCCATTTACTACTGTCTATTCTTATAATTCTTCTTATGTCAACTTAAAGCCTTTAATTGCCAGTGTGTTACTTATTGAATTGCTGTTCAAAATCCGATACTTACTTCTTACGAGTATTCGAGAAGCATCTAACTTTATCAGAAGATTCCTTGCTTGATGCTCGAGGACTATTGTTTAACGTAACGTAATAGTGCCGATCCGAAGTAGAGGGTGGAGGACTTCTTAAGTTCTTAGTCAAGGGTGGATTACTTCGGCTTCGGCCAACACTATTCTTTAGTGTTGTAGTACTTTCTTCTTTGTTTGATTGTTGACCAGACTAGATAACTCCCGTCTTGTTATTAGTCTGTTGTGTGAAACGCTAGTACCGAGTTCTTGTATACCCCGTTATAGCAGATAGAACTCTGGAGGGTAGTGGCGTTTTTTGTTCGGCTGGCAGTACTCTGGGGTTGGGATCGTGTGTTTCCGTTGTGGCAGCGAGCCATACTCGAGTCCTGTGTAAGAGCCCTAGTGTACCCGAGTGCCCGGTCGTAACAAGGGGCTCTACTACTTTCCGCCCGCTTCCCCTGCACATGAGGCGTCCTCTTCATGTGTCCTCCACGCGAGCGGAAGTACATACTGTAGCTGGCCCTCTGCTCCCTCCTCCTACTCTGTCCAGGGGGGAGCGCCAGGTTGTAGTTGCTTCTCCTCCTACTTCTCCTGCTTCTGTGCCTTCTCTTCCTTCGCGGTCTCGTCCCAAGGTGGTGGTCCCTCCCTCCTCCTCCTCGGTGTCGGGCCGCCCTGTTCTCTCAGCCCCGGGGATCCTTGCTCTGTTTCCCCCCGCGGCTCCTTCTGACCTCCTTTCACCCGGCCAGCCTTCCCACTCCCGTCATCCTACTCCTCTTCCTTCTTCAATACCTGATCTTCGACTTCCGGCTCCCCGAGTGGGTACCCCGCCGCTTGTCTCGGTAGAGTATAGCGAAGTTTCGGGGTCCCCTTTCTCGGGGGCTGACGTGTCGCTGGAAGAGGGGGATGATGATGTTTCCCCCTCGGGCGTTAGTGAGCGGGGGCGAGACCCTCTGGGACGCCACGGCAGTCGTCGCTCGCCTTCTTTGGGCCGCGACGCTGCTGTTTCGTGTCATGGGTCTCGCTCTCGCTCACGCTCGCCCCTGCGGGCCGAACAATCTTCGGGGGGGTCGCCTCTCTCGGATCGATTTTCGGCTCTGCAGGGGTGGGTTGTGTCACACTTCGACGCGCGATTGGAGGCGATGCAGGAATCCCTCTTGTCGCGCTTCTTGGCGGTGACACAACCTCAGCGCCTCACCCAACCTACCCCTGCTTTGGTCCCCCTCCCCTCTGCGGTGGACCACATTCCCTCTCGCCCTGCTTCTCCTCCTGCCCGGTCGTCGGATAGCACTGCTCCTGCCCTGGCTCAGGTGGTTCCCCCTGCTGTCTCCCATGCGGGGGTCCTCCGTCTGCTAGGGCAGGGTCCGCGCTTGCCCCCCATCCAGAAGGCCAAGGTCCCGTCGAGGACTATGCCTCTCCTCTATGGCTCCTTGGCTGTTTGGAAGGGGGTGCAGGCCTCCCACCCGGAGAGTGCTACCGATTTCCCGTCCGGTGAGAGGGCCCTACCTTTGGGCTGGTCGGTCCAAATAAATGATAGGATGCAGTTCAGGGCGTTCAGGGTGGATGGTCAGGTGGCCGACGTGGAGGTGCGGGCTTACCCGACGAGGACTGACCTTCAGTACTTTTCGGTCAAGCCCAAGCCCCCGTCTGCTCCCCGGACTAAGCTCTGGTCAGACTTCAGCCGCCAGGACATCCTTCAGGATGTTCAGTCCCTCGCTGTTTTGACGGGACTGTCCTCCTATGGGACGGGTTTGAGCGACGATGGTAAGCCTGGCTTAGCCGTCGTCCTTGATAATCCTCTCCCATTGGAGGCCTGGTTTGCTGAGGCCTTAGAATTTGCTAACCGTTCCGTCGACAGATCGGTTTCAGTCCCTCCCCCAGAGTCGTCACTGCTTTTGCCTCCTCTTGTGTCTGTCGCCGGATTGGATGGCAAGTTCTGGTCCTGGATTAGCGCTCCCAAACTTGAAATTTGTGCTATTGCTAACCCGTTCTTTTCCCACCCAGATAAGTCCTCTGTCGACAGGGATTTTACCTTTCGGCAGAGGGTGGCGAACTTATTGTCTTGTCTTTTAGGTTCCCTCCAGACATCTGTTCACCACCTGCGACTTATCGAGGCGACTGCACCTGGCGATCTTCGCGAGGGTTTGGACCACGTTAGGCGGATCCACCTTCAGCTCGCGGTGTCTTTGGTTCCCGAGCTGAAGGCGGTTTTGTGCGAGGCTACTCGACAACGCCAAACGGTAAGGTCCTCGTTCTGCCGGAAGGCCCCTTTGGATATTCGTCAGGGTTTGTTATACTCTGAGCTATATACATCGGGGCTGTTCGCGCAGGATGCTTGGGAACGCTACGCTTCTCTGTCTGCGGACCCTGCTTACGACACGCAAAGACGCGCTGTGTCGCGACCGGGGTCTTCGCAGTCTCGTCATTCTGCCGGTCCTCCTCGGAGTGCTGGCGCCGCTGCTGCCGCCAAGAAAGGGCGCAGGAAGGGGAGGTTGCCGGCTAGAGCGTCGGTTCCGCCTCGCACTTCTGCTCCTGCTCCCTTTCATCCCCACCGAGAAGGGGCTGGCCAGCCTTCCACTTCCGGCCGCACTTCGACGGGGTCCGACGCACGACGGACAGGGGATGGGGTGTCCCGCCCTTTTCGGCGAGGTGGGGGGGGTAGAGGTGGTCAACGAGGGTCTTATGACCGCAAGGACCGTACCGGGGGACCCTCCACGTCAAAAAATGTGTAGGTTCTCCGGGTCGGTCTCCTCCTTGTTCTCCTTCTCGCCTCGCCGACCGGGTCGCTCACCTCATCTCGGGGGCTCCCACAGGTTGTTTTCGCCCTTGCGCCCTTCGATGGCCGCGAGGGACGTGGGGGCGGAAGATTGCACGGAGGGGTCTAACCTGGAGATGGAAGTCCAGACCCCCACTCAGCTCTTGTCAACGAAGCCGGCCTGTCTCTTCGGAGGTGGCCGCCGTGATTACGTCCATGCACGAGCAGGGAATCGTCAAGGAGGTGAAAGCCGGTCACCCGGTTTTCCTCTCCCGTGTATTTCTGGTACCGAAGAAGGACTGCGACGCGATGCGACCGGTGGTGGATCTGTCGGCCCTCAACGGGCACATCGTGAACACGCGATTTCGGATGCTAACGGTGCACCAGGTACGACTGGCCCTGCGCCCTCTGTCGTGGGTAGTGTCGCTGGACCTCAAGGATGCGTATTGGCACGTCCCTATACATCCTCGTTTCCAGCGATTCTTGGCCGTTCGGACTTCCGATCGTGTGTTCATGTTCGACAGGCTTCCCTTCGGTCTCAACATCGCGCCGCGGATCTTCTCGAAACTGGTGAAGCAGGCTCTGAATCCTCTCCTCAGGGGCGGCCTCCAGATCCTGTTTTACTTGGACGACTGGTTGATAGTTTCAGACACCCTAGAACACTGCGTTCGCGACACCCTCACGGTAGTTCAACACATCACACAGTTAGGGTTCAAAATAAACATTCCCAAGTCCCGCCTGACCCCGTCGCGTGTCGTGACATGGGTAGGTCTCGAATGGGATCTGACAAACGCTACGGTTACCCAGAGTCAGCCAAACGCGGTGAAACTTCGCAGGAAGGTCTTCGCCGTGTTGCACTCGGTCTCCCTCACGAGGAGGATCTGGGACTCGTTAGTGGGTTCCCTGAATTGGGCTGCTCTGACCATTCCCTTAGGGAGGCTCAGGCTGCGCCGCCTAATCCTCATGGGCAACAGGGTGTTTCCGTTGGTCCCTATGGATCGGCTCATGCCGATCCCGTGTTCCATTCACAGACACTTAGGACACTGGGTTGCTCGGGGCACGCTCTCTGCGGCTGTGCCCTGGACCGCCCCCCCCGCCGACGATCTGGGTGGATACAGATGCGTCGAGCGAGGTGGGGTGGGGTTACCAATCCAACCTGGGACATCAACATCACGGCAGATGGGTGGGACACACACACCTACACATCAATGCCCTCGAACTCTTGGTTCCCTCGTTCTTCCTGCGGGACCACGCGCTGGCCCTTCGGGGCCTGTCGGTGGCCTTCAGGATGGACAATCAGACGGCTGTCCACTGTATCCGCCAGGTTGGCAAGACTATGTGGCTGACCTGTATCAGGCCTCCAGAGATGCTAGGTCTCATTGGCTTGAAGTAGGTCAGCCTAGACAGGGGCCTATATTTGAACTTCACAAAAGAGCAAAGGCTAGGACCAAATATGCCATTAGATTTATTAAGCAAAATGAAAACCAATTAAGGAAGGAAGCCCTTGCAAAGAGTCTGGCAGAAAAGGATACTAACTGTTTTTGGAAGGACATCAGATCCATGCAAAATTGTAACACACCATTACCTGTCAGTGTTGAGGGGGTTACGGGTGAAGAGAACATTGCTGACTTATGGAAAACTCATTTTAAGGAACTACTTAACAGTGTAAACCAAAGGTCTACTAATGGTGCAATTCAATATGTGAAAGATAGTAATTATGAAGACATTAAAGTGACTGAAAGTGATCTTGAGAATGCCATAAGAAAACTTAACCTAAATAAAGCTTGTGGGCTGGATGGTATATATGCAGAACATCTTAAATATGCAGATAAGTTGTTAATAGATAAACTTAGTTCTTGCATCACCAGTCTATTTACGCATGGTGTCCTGCCGGAGTCTATGATATCCGTAATACTTGTTCCTGTCATTAAAGATAAATCAGGTAAAATTACAGCAAAAGACAACTACCGCCCAGTAGCACTTGCTAGTGTGGTGAGTAAGGTAGTTGAAATGATAATGCTAGAAAGAATGTCTGCATATATTGTCACCAGCAGCAATCAGTTTGGCTTTAAGAAAAATCACGGCACAGACCAATGCATATATGTGCTGAAAGAAGTGATTGATACATACAACAAGCTAAATAGCTCAATTTTCTCTTGTTTTCTTGATGCAAGTAAGGCTTTTGATAGGGTGTGTCACAAAACCTTATTTGAAAAATTAGTTAACAGGGGAGTGCCTAGCTATATTGTTAGGATACTTATTTTCTGGTATGCTAATCAAAAAATGTGTGTAAGATGGGGCAACATCCTGTCAGGATCTTTCGCCGTAACCAATGGTGTTAGGCAGGGGGGGATATTGTCTCCGTATCTTTTCAACGTCTACATGGATGATCTTAGTCTGGAGCTGAACAAGACTCGCACTGGGTGCTGTATTGGCAGCACCATTGTAAATCATCTCATGTATGCTGATGACCTAGCCTTAATCGCGCCCTCTGGAGCAGGACTGGATAAATTATTAAGAGTATGTGAAAAATTTGGAATCGAACATTCAGTCAAATTTAATCCTATAAAGAGCAATATCATAATATTTAAATCTAACCTTCTATTGAAATCAAAGCTACCTAAATTCCATTTGTATGAAGAAATTATAGAAGAAGTAAGTAAAGTAAAGTATCTAGGACACTATATTTCATGTGATCGCTCAGATGATGAGGATATGGGTCGTCAGCGAAGGCAACTTTACATGCAGGGAAATTCAATGTTAAGAAAATTTCATATGTGCACATGGGATACAAAAATAACATTGTTCAACTCCTACTGCTCACCAATGTATACAGCACAACTATGGTGGAACTATAAGAAAATTACAGTGAATAGACTAAGTATCTCATATCACAATATCATGAAAATGTTTCTGGGGCTCTCAAAATATGAGAGTACAAGTACGCTATGTGCCTATATGAACTTACACTGTTACAAATCACTCATTAGAAAGCTAACATATAAATTCATTCAGCGCCTTAACACTTCTGAGAACAGGATCATTAAAATGCTACAAACTCCAAGCATAGTGTACACCTCCAGGATCCAGGCACACTGGAGGAAGTTGCTCTATATTTAACCTTAAGTAATGATTTCAGGTCTGCTAGTCTACAGAATTAGCATACCGGTACTGATCCTCATAGTGCAGTACAGTACCGATATTCCTATACTGTACTGTAGCAACATACTGTACCGGAAGCTAAATGATGTGAGGCATGGTACTGTACATAATTAGGACAGTGGTTTTGGTAACACAGTAGTTTGATGACCACTGTTTTTGGTTGAGGCAGTGCTGTGAACTACATGATAGCAAGCTGGGTATTATTTAATTTCTTTTTATTTTATGTAGCCTATGTACAGTAGCTTATATATATTTATATATATTTATGTTACTGTAAGGTATATATGGACCCCAGTATGGTCCCCTCTGTACTGTGTGAGTCTGAAATAAAGTATTATTATTATTATTATTATTATTATCCAAAAGCAGGGGTCCTCCAGGTCTTTGACTCTGTTGGGGATCTCCGAGAAGTTGTTCTTCCTCGCGAACCGACACAACATCTCCCTGCACGCCTCCTACCTGCCCGGGTCTGCCAACCTGTGGGCGGACGCCCTGTCGCGAGGACAGGGCGTTCTTGTAGAATGGGCGATGAAACAGACTGTATTCGACGACCTCGCGGCTTCCTGGGGTGTTCCGGAGGTCGACTTGTTCGCATCGCAGGAGACGCGCAAGTTGCCTCGGTACCTATCCCTCCGGACTCGTACTCCGGAGGGGGGTCCGGACGCTTTCATGGAAGACTGGAGCAGGTGGCAGTCGATATACATATTTCCGCCACCAGACGCACTGTTGATGTGCAAAGTCCTCGCGAGGCTGCGGCTGTACCGCGGCAGAGTCTGGCTCATAGCGCCTCTGTGGCCGGCCCAGGCTTGGTACTCCCAGTTGAAGCGGTGGTGCCCGAGTCCGGTCCCTCTCCCTCTCTCACACTTCCACTTGAGCCAGGTTGGCGACCTACGGACCTCGTTGGCCTTCGCATCGTGGATGTTCGTGAGGCACGGTGGCTCCCAGTCCACGGACGGGACCTGACTGACTTCCTGAAGCGTTCATGGACGACTTCGACTTGGGGGACTTACGAGTCCCACTGGAAGTCTTTTACTAGGTGGATACAGGACACTCGCCAGACTGTTAGCTCTCCTTCCCTCGTCCTACACTACTTGTTTCACCTCTTCCGTACACGTCGCTTTCAGGTCAACACTATACGTAACCACTTGTCTGCCTTCCGGGAGGTCTTTGAGTCCGTCACTGGGCTGGTCGTTCCTCCGAAGGAGCTGGATTCCTTCATGAAGGCTGCCTTCAGGGAGCGACCCCCTCCGCGCCAGATCGCTCCTCAGTGGGATCTGGGGCGTGCTCTGGACCTTCTGGCTTCACACACATATACACGGGACACTACACCGGTTCAGTTGCTGGAGCGTACACTCTTCCTTGTCGCTCTGGCCACTGGGGATAGGGTGTCTGAACTAGCTGCCATGTCACGGTCCCAGGAATGCATGCGATTCTCCCCGTCATTGAATGTCGTCACGTTGGCCCTCTCCCCTCATTTTGTTGCCAAGAATGAGAGAGAGACCCACGTTTTCAAGCCTTTCACCATCCAGGCTTTAAAACGTGGGCATACTCACCATGTGTTGTGCCCGGTGCAGGCCTTGCACTCTTATGTTGAGTCTGTGGCTCCGACTTCGGGGACTGCTGTGTGGGTGTCTCCTCGGACTGGTGGGAGGCTTTCGAAGGTACAGATAGGACGCCACATTTGTCGGGTTATTCGTGCCAGTAACCCTGCTTGTCGGGGTTCTGCTCACGATGTGCGGTCCTTTGCTGCCTCCTTACGGTTCCTGCAGACTCGTTCGTTGCCTGACGTCGCCTCGGCAGGTTTGTGGTCGTCTATCAATACCTTCATCTCCTCCTACCTCTCCATGTCCATTGTTAGACCCCCTCGGCCTGTGATAGCTCTCGGGCGTCGTGTTTCCTAGAGCTCTTGCGAGGTTGCCTGGTCTTCCCCCCTTGTCACTCTTTCTTTTACTTTGTTTTCTTTGAAAAAGGGGGGGGGGAGTACGGGTTTGCAACACTGGATTACAAGTTTGGGATTATGTTATATGTATACAGTACATAAGTGTTTTTGCCTCCTTGAAAATGGTGTTTTCAGTTTGTGTTCCTTGTTTTTTGTTCATTTGGAAGAAAAGGGATTTTATGTATGTACAGTGCTTTTTGGTTTAAGACAAGTCTATGGTTTTGCATTAATATGAATGACGGGCACGTGTTAAAACTGCTCTTTTTAGCTACTCCTCAGTTTTTCACGCTTTTATTAAACTCTCTTGTTTAACTTGTGTTTCTTTGTCATTCATACTTTTGTCTTATGCATTGGTTTTTTGGTATGTTGGGCTTGGATGTCCTCCTCCTATTTGTTATGCAGCCTTGACGTTGGATTTGCCAAGACTACTAACAAATTGGGAGGTTTGACGTACCTCCCAACCTACCAAATAGGAAAACCTACTATTTGGTAGTAGTCTTGGAAAATCCAACGTACATAATACCCTCCCTCACTCCGGACCCCTGCCCATCCGCGTTCTTCTGCTGGCGTGAGATGTGATAACAAGAGAGAGTCGCTTATGCGCACGTTCGACAGGGATCTGCACATGATGGAACACGGGATGGGCCTTGAGCGGTAACTAAGGTAAACCCCTTTTTCTTCTCTTCTATGCTTTTTTCACCTTCGGTGGTAGTTTTGGTTAATGTACAACGTCTCCTAGAGCAAGATAAGGAGTAGACTCTAGACGTTTTCTTTTTAACCGCGGTTGGAATGACGACATAGCAGTCAAATTAGACAAGTCGTCATTGCAATTAGGTTAATAGCCTTGACGTTGGATTTTCCAAGACTACTACCAAATAGTAGGTTTTCCTATTTGGTAGGTTGGGAGGTACGTCAAACCTCCCACTAAATAATAATATCATTAATCTCTCTCTCTCTCTCTCTCTCTCTCATTGGATAGTGAGGCAGATCTATACTAAATAATAATATCATTAATCTCTCTCTCTCTCTCTCTCATTGGATAGTGAGGCAGATCTATACTAAATAATAATATCATTAATCTCTCTCTCTCTCTCATTGGATAGTGAGGCAGATCTATACTAAATAATAATATCATTAATCTCTCTCTCTCTCTCTCTCATTGGATAGTGAGGCAGATCTATACTAAATAATATCATTAATCTCTCTCTCTCTCTCTCATTGGATAGTGAGGCAGATCTATACTAAATAATATAATTAATCTCGCTCTCTCTCTCATTGGATAGTGAGGCAGATCTATACTAAATAATATAATTAATCTCTCTCTCTCTCTCTCTCATTGGATAGTGAGGCAGATCTATACTAAATAATATCATTAATCTCTCTCTCTCATTGGATAGTGAGGAAGATCTATACTAAATAATATCATTAATCTCTCTCTCTCTCTCATTGGATAGTGAGGCAGATCTATACTAAATAATGTCATTAATCTCTCTCTCTCTCTCTCATTGGATAGTGAGGCAGATCTATACTAAATAATATCATTAATCTCTCTCTCTCTCTCTCTCTCATTGGATAGTGAGGCAGATCTATACTAAATAATATCATTAATCTCTCTCTCTCATTGGATAGTGAGGCAGATCTATACTAAATAATATAATTAATCTCTCTCTCTCTCTCATTGGATAGTGAGGCAGATCTATACTAAATAATATCATTAATCTCTCTCTCTCTCATTGGATAGTGAGGCAGATCTATACTAAATAATATCATTAATCTCTCTCTCTCTCATTGGATAGTGAGGCAGATCTATACTAAATAATATCATTAATCTCTCTCTCTCTCTCTCTCTCATTGGATAGTGAGGCAGATCTATACTAAATAATAATAGTAAAACACAAATGTAATACACTACAGTTGGTCCTCCAATAACGCGGCCAATGTGTTCTGGTTACCGCCCGTGTTACCGAACCCATATGTTTACATGTTAAAGGTACCTTGGTGTTCTGGGGATTTCCACAAAGTCCACTTTTTCTCCATAGAAGCCTATGTTATAATAATAAATTCAATTATAAAGGTTATTTTACATGTGCATTGGGTTGATTTGCCCATTGCAACTTTTACCTCTGAATAAATAAAGTGGTGCATCCCCCCCGGATCCATCGCCGCACTGCGATGAAGTTGATGGTCTGGTAGCTCTCGCCGCCAGCCATTCATTGATACAGCGAGGTCCCTCCCCAGCTTCAGCATCAGAGTCCTCGAAGCCACTGTAGTCGGCATCTGATACACTCGACAGTAAATCATCTGGTGGCTGAGGGTTGGAGTCGGAGTCACTCGACGCCACTTGTTCCTGTTGCTGTGCTCGTCGAAAGAAATCTGTTATTCGTGTCTGCTGGCGTGCATTTATCCTGTCGTGAAACATGTCGAAGTACGGCTGGATGGAAGCAGTGAAGCTTGCTATAATCTGTGCTGAACGGTCATGTTTGGGATCAAAGTTGTCATGTGATGGCTGAGACGTTGTGACAATTCTACAAATTCCCGTAGACCAGGAGTGTTCGGCTCTTCCTGGGGTTAGTCTTCTTCTCGATGTTCTTCCTCTGCCTGCTCTTCCTCTTCCAAATCCTGCATTAGGTCCTCGGCATCAGGCTCCTGTGGTGGCTGAATCAAACCTTGAATATCTTCTGGCCCCACTTCACCCATCCCAGGCACACGTCTGGCAACCTCGACTGCTCTCTCCACCACTGCCTCAAGCCTGACTGGCTGTTCAGGTTGTTGTTGTTGTTGTTCCCCATGCTGCCTGGCCGAACAGCCCCAAGGCCCCGAGCAAGGCCAAGGCCATAACCAAGCGCCCCCACAGAACCCTACCCGCCGACCACAATAAAGCCTGGGTGACCGAAGCCACTCCATGGCAGGGAGCTGAGGAGGGTGCGGAAACGCCCGGGAAACCAAAGCCCCACCCAGGGCCCTGTGCCCCTCAGCAATTATGAAGAGAAAGTTGAGGGGCCTTGGCTGTTCAGGTAAATCCAGCTTGTGCCCAGGTAGCCCCTCTAGAACATTCCTCCAGGCATGGTGGATTGTAGCTCTTGTCACATCAGCCCACGCTTCCACCATCGTATCCACTGCATTCTTAATATGAAACCTTTTCCAAAAGGCATGCACTGTCATAGCTGCTCCGTCGGCGGGTTCCTGTTGGTGTTGTGGTCGTTGTTGTTGTTGTGGTGGAGGCGCGTTTGGTGCCTGCTCATTCAATGGTGGGGGAGAGTCTGGGGCAGACAGTTCTTCGAGTGGTGGGAGAGAGTCAGGGAATGATTCATCGTCTGACATCTGTAGTAGTTCTTCTTGGGTGTCAGTGGCAGTGTCGAGCATCAGGAAAGTCTTAGTGGCATACACACCATTAAAGCACGCTATCACCTCCTGGTCCAGGGGCTGTAGGAGAGACGTAGTATTCGGGGGCATTAACATCACTTTTACGTTAGGGTGCCGATCAACCAACAATCGGGAATGTCCGGGTGCGTTGTCAAGCAATAACAGTGCTTTAACCAGGTGAGACCCAGCGTCGCATGTGATGCGTCGGCAGTGTTTGATCACCAACTCCCAGCGACGCATCACGTGCGTCCGACATATAAAAAACACTTACGTGGCTCGTAAGGTAGGAAATGGCGGGAGAATAGGAGGGGGAGGTACCGTAGTGTGTGTGGGAGCTGGGCCGGTAGGTGTGAGCGGGCCCGAGACAGCCGCGCGGCTGGTGGTGGTGGGCTTAGTGGGGATACTTTACACCCTTAGTTCACCGCCACTTTGAACCTTCATTACTCCGGTCGTATGGGAGCTAGAGGCTTGAGACTGTGATTTATGTGAGACACTCCTTAGGATGTATGCCGTACAATGCCATACTCAATTTTCACCCTAGTGCTCCCGGGCGGGTGGTCATGCGGGGGAGACGAACTTTCGACCCCCCCCCCCAAATGACCGAGGTGGGTTTTTTTTTAGTTTTTTTCTTCATTTCTCACCATTCTCTTCCATTTTGGCTCAACAAATTTTTTTGAGGCTCCCCCCCCCCCCCAAAAAAAAATATCCGAGGTGATTTTTTTTTTTATTTTTTTTTAATTTCTCATCCTTGTCTTCCATTTTAGCAAACAAAAAAAAGAAGTGAAAATGGCTTGGGACTGGGGTGAACAAAATATTATAACTAGCCGGGGCTCAACGGGTTAAAAGCAATGTTTTGGCGGGCACAAAATGTTTCCAAGTCCTTCACAAAATGATTATCGAACCATTCGAGGCTCAACGCTGACGACATCCAGGCCTTCTTGTTGCTCATCCAATGCACATTCAACTTGGCCATGTCCATATTGCGATAAGGCCTTGGCCGCTTTGCCTTATGGATGATTAGAGGCTTCATCTTGCAGGTGCCAGAAGCATTGCAAGTCAACAAGATGGTTACACATTCTTTGGCCATTTTGTAGCCCCTTGCTGCCTTCTCCTTGCGAGAAATGTAAGACCTTTTAGGCATTTTCTTCCAGTTGACTCCCGACTCATCGCAGTTAAAAATCTGATCCAAGTTGTAGCCATCGGTCACAATAACCTCACGTAAGAAAGCAGGGTATTCGTTGGCTGCAGCATTGTCGGCGCTTACTGTCTCTCCTGTTATCCGAACACTTTTAATTTTGTTTCGTTTATTGAAGGACATCAACCACCCAGCAGATGCCTTAAAGGGTTTGGGGTTCTGCACATTGTTCATTCGAGCCACTGCTGCATAATATTTCTTGGCTTTTTCTCTGATCATCCGTCCGTCTGTCGGCACATGATTCTTGTTTTGCCTCGCCAAATAAATAATAATAATAATAATAAGCATGTTACTTATTTCTCATAAGCGCCAATTTTTCCGAAGAATTCACTAGCGCTCGGAAAGAGAAAGAAAAAAGAACAAAATCAATGCATCAAAAGAAGGCTTATATACAACACACATTTAACAATCACTAGCAGTGGCAAAATAGCCTAAACTCTATAGCCATCTGTCATGACACCTCTCTCAAGATCATAGCTTCTCTCAAAGAGAAAAGTCTTAAGTTGTCTCTTGAAGCATTCAACAGAACTCGGTTGTCTCATGGACAGCGGCAACCTGTTATACAACCTCGGAGCCATGTAGGAGAATGACCTCTCAAAGAAAGAAGACTGCTGTTTCCAGCAGTCCTTGGTTCATCAAGACGAAAAGGGTCATTGTCATGACGCACAACTACACCATGGTGTGCCGGTGGGCGCCTGAGCAGCTCCGCAAGGTACCTAGGCTCACCAAATTTGAGAACCTTAAAAGTCACCAAACACAACTTAAATTTTATTCTTGCTCTTACTGGCAGCCAGTGCAGTTCTATGTGAAGAGATGTAGTAGGAGTTCTAGGTGGAACACCAAAAATTAGTCTTGCGGCCCTGTTAAGAACAGACTGAACTTTCTTTAAAATATAATTTGGAAGACCCACCAACAGGGCATTGCAATAATCAACACGAGAGAAGACCAATGAGTGAACCAACGTCAGGAGGCAACGTCTGGTTATAAACGGCTTCACCAAATAGAGATTTCTGATGTGCAAGTAACAACTTTTAACTATCTGGTTTACATGCTCTTTGAAATCTAATCGGGAGTTATTTGTATACACAAATACCGCACCATTAGCTTCTCTGTCTTCTTTAGGATGACATTTCCCACTTTTATCGACGCCTGAGTACCCTCTGCAGGGTTTCCCTTCATAATGTTGGTAATCTTCTCCCTGTCCTTCCAAATGGTGCGAATTATACTCTCGTTAACTTCATGTCGTCTTGCCAACTCAGCTTGTCTCTTCCCCTTTTCTAACTCCTTCACGATGTCATATTTCTGTGCGTACGTAAAGATACGGCGCTTCTTGGGCGGCATGGCGGCGAGGTTAGGTCACAGAAAAAAGGCACTTTGAGAACCACGGCCTGTGTTACAACACACGCGGTGGGGGGGGTCGGTACGCGAGGCGAACAATGGTGGAACTGGGGAAGGACGCTGGGGAGGGAATAACATACCCGGACGAGCCGCAAGTGACGTCACTGGACCAGGGAGGGAGACGGAACAGCCTCGCCCGGCCCAGGAGAGAGAAAACTTCCCAGCTGGACCCCGCGTCATTGTAAGTATTGACCGCGTTAGTAACATTTTGGATATTTGGGGTGTACCGCGTGCCACCTAATCCGCGTTTCTAAAACTCGCGTTACCGGAGGACCAAATGTATACAGTATTATATAAACATATCTTAAGGCGGAGGATAAGAACAATAAGCCACCTCTGTCCTCAGTCAGTCGACGCCCCTCCTCCCATCCAGCACCGCCTTCACTCATATACTGTACTTCTTAACTCCATCCTTCCACTTCTCACTCGGTTTACCTCTCCCTCTCTGTCCTTCCACCTCACTCTCAGTATACCTCTCCCCCTCCATCCTTCCACCTCTCTCTTGGTTTACCTCTCCCTCTCTGTCCTTCCACCTCGCTCACGTACACTCTCTTAGTCATTCTCTGGCTTCCCATACGTTCCAAATGGCCGAACCATCTCCAGGCGTTCCTTTTCACACTTTCCAGCACATCTACCTCCACACCACACCTCTATCGTACTTTCTCATTTGTTTGTCTATCTCTCCAGGGGGTAAGGAGGCCTTCATCTAATGGTGGAGGAAAAAAAGAATATGCCTCACGCATCCTACTGCGTGTCGTACAAGGCGACTAATAGGGGGGATGGTGATAGACTTGTGGACCAACAGCCATTACTGGTGACAGGTCAGTTGAACCAGTGCCACTTCAACCAGTGCCACTTTAACCAGTGCTAACTCAACCAGTGGCCACTTCAACCAGTGACCATTTTAACCAGTAGGTTAGGTTAGGTTAGGTTAGGTTACTGGTTAAAATGGTGACTGGTTGAAATGGTGACTGGTTGAAGTGGCCACTGGTTGAGTTAGCACTGGTTAACGTGGCACTGGTTCAACTGACATGGAACCGCCATTACAAGGCAATAAAGTCTTTGTTGAGCGGTACTTGAAAAGTAGACAGAATGGATGAAAAACATTCATCTGAGGAAGAGCACTTTATTGACAACGTTTCACAGATAGCTTCATCAGGTCACTAACAAATACTGGCACTGCCAAGGCTGGTGGGGTGCAGATAGGTGCCACAGGGGACTGAGTCTTACCTGGGCACTGTTTAGCACCACACCTGTGTCGGTAACAGTGTTTGCATGTTGGAGCAGTGTTGGGGCAGGACTTTATTGTTCTATAGTCCAATATACAGTAGAGTCTTGTTATGGTCATTAACATTATTATTATTATTATTATTATTATTATTATCATTAACATTATTATTATTATTATTATCATTAACATTATTATTATTATTATTATTATTATCATTATTATTATTATCATTAACATTATTATTATTATTATTATTATTATCATTAACATTATTATTATTATTATTATCATTAACATTATTATTATTATTATTATTATTATCATTATTATTATTATCATTAACATTATTATTATTATTATTATTATTATCATTATTATTATTATTATTATCATTAACATTATTATTATTATTATTATTATTATTATTATTCTTACAGTATTATTATTGTCTCGTGTAGTGGTGTACGGTCGCGCTAATAAGTCATGTCCCAGCTGTCATTACGTTTGGCTTGCTTTGTGCTGTATTAATGTCTGTCAGATGTTGAATAGGGTGGGTAAGTGTAGGAACATGTTTGTATATTTCACTGGATATGAAGAAATGCAGCTTAGATATTGCTGACACCAATTATTGATCAAAACATACTGGGTGCCGAGACATGACTTATTAGCGCCACTGTACAATCGGGGTTAATAAGTTAGTGTTGTCATAGATTCCAGTGGGTTTGGCTCAACAAGTGTTATTGGTATCTTTATAGTTACTGGGACAAGTGCTTATCCCTCAGAGTATTAGTCAGTGTCCCAAACTTTGTGAAATATCTGACAACACTTATTAAGGGGAGATCTCCACTTGAGGGACTTTTTTCTGGACCCCTTTCTCCCTCATGTTTAGCCCCATTGCTTTTGAAATTATAAAACGTTTGCCCCATTAGTTTAGCGATTTTAAGAACTTTCACCCCATATTAAGACCTTTCGTGCCATTCAGGTGTCGATTTTATCCTGGCGAGCGATAGCGAGCCTGTAATTTAAGAGGAATCGGCCTTCGGCCGTTACATTTTTCTACCGAAAAATGTACAAATTTATCTTGAAAGGGACTCAAGAGGGTGTAATTTTAAGCTTGATGGAGGTCTAGGGAACAAACTAAATACCTCCCCTTAACCTCGACTGTACACATGTGTGGATATTATAAGTTCATTGTTTTCAAAGTCTAATTTACGATCAATTTCAATGCATTTTTCCACATACAGTATAGATGTTGTTGTTGTTGTTGTTGTTGTTCCCCAGGCTGTCTGGCCGAACAACCCCAAGGTCTCGAGCAAGGCCAAGGCCATAAACGAACGCCCCCACAAAATCCTCCCTGCTTACCACTAACAAAGCCCGGGTGACCGAAGCCACTCCAAGGCAGGGAGCTGAGGAGGGTGCGGAATCGCCCGGGAAACCAAAGCCTCACCCAAGGCCCTGTGCCCCTCAGCAATTATGAAGAGAAAGTTGAGGGGCAAGGGAAAAATGTGACGCTTTGGCTCCGAATCTGCCAACTTCTAGGTTGGCAGTAGGGAGGTCAATCCACGGAAAAGACGCCGTCACTTGAGATCTAGAAAATATATAAGTAAAAGGAACAGTCAGAGTAAGCTATGGGTATGGCAGAGATCGCTCAACTCTCATTCTGATAGACCAGCCCATCACCATAGTTCCTACACTTACCCACCCTATTCAACATCTGACAGACATTAATACAGCACAGAACAAGCCAAACATAATGACAGCTGGGACATGACTTATTAGCGCTACACTTACCCACCCTATTCAACATCTGACAGACATTAATACAGCACAGAACAAGGCAAACATAATGACAGCTGGGACATGACTTATTAGCGCTACACTTACGCACCCTATTCAACATCTGACAGACATTAGTACAGCACAGAGCAAGCCATACATATGACAGCTGGGACATGACTTATTAGCGCGGCCGTACACACTCTCAACTCACATATTGCTTGTCGATGGCATCAAAGGCGGCACTAAGGTTACGGACGAAGATGTCCGGTCCCTCCAGCCCCGACCCCGAGAGCAACATCATTAACTGTAGGCCGTCCACACACTCTTCCTTGTATGCTGTCTGAGGGAGAGAGAGAGAGAGAGAGAGAGAGAGAGAGTTTAGAGATGATATTAGTTTACTCCTTATACCAGCCCTAGTCAGCCAGGGAAGAGGTGTTGTTGTCATTCCCTAGCCTGACTGGCCGAACAGCCCCGAGTCCCTTAGGAAGGCCATGGCCACGATCAGGCTCTCAAGGAGTGTAGATTATGTTGTTGGCATAAGTGGTTGTGTGGAATGCAGTCTTCTATGATGTGTTTAATGGTATGGGGTGCTGTGTTACAACCCGGGCAGGCGTCGACAACGGAGTCATCCAGTCTCTTCTGATAGCTCAGGAGAGCTGGATGGTGTCCGCATCTCAGCCTGGCCAGGTGGACTCTGTCCTCGCGAGGAAGGGAGGATTCGGAAGGATGGATTTCGGGAGGTCGTGCATGCAGCTGCGTGTTGTCTGTGAGTGAGTGGATGGATCGGTGAGAGATATGAGTATGGATGTGCTTCTGGAAGTTGGTTCGGGGTGGGCAGCGAGGGAGAGAGGACAATAATTGTGTGTGATACCGTGTGCTGGGTGTTGTTTTGATATTTCTTGGTGTCTGTGGGTGTGTTGCCATGTAGTTTAGTGGGTGGTCTTGGTTTGTGGAGGCTGCTGCCAGGAATTAAGTGCCTCTCATGTCCAGATGGTCTTTGACTTTGAGGATTTTGGTTTCTTGATGTAGGTGATCTGTGGGTGCAGTAGCTGTGCAGCCTGTAATGATCTTCAGGGCTTTGTTTTGAATAGTCTGTAAGGTCTTATGATGTGTTTCAGCTAGGTTAGAAGCCCAGGCTGGGCTTGCGTATTCCATCACTGATCTTATGTATTGTTTGTAAACTGTGGTGGTGGTTTCTTTGTTGTGTCCAAATTTTGTGTGGGGAAGTGACCTGAGGGCGTTAAGGGGAGATTTCCACTTGAGGGATTTTTTTATTTACCCCATTCTCCCTCATGTTTAGCCCCATTGCTTTTGAGATTTTAAGATGTTCGCCCCATTAGTTTGGCGATTTTAAGAACTTTCACTCCATTTATGTCACTTTTAAGACCTTTCGTCCCATTTAGGTGTCAATTTTTTCCTGGCGAGCGATAGCGAGCCTGTAATTTAAGAGGAACCGGCCTTTGGCCGGAACATTTTTCTACCGAAAAATGTACAAATTTATCTTGAAAGGGGGTCATGGGGGTGTAATTTCAAGCTTGATGGAAGTCTAGGAAACAAACTAAAAACCTCCCCTTAATTGGGGTGTGAGTATATTAGGACAAGAGACTGAAACTGCACGTATGTGTGGAACACTCAGTCTTAAAATGTTATGTATGTACAGTCGCGCTAATAAGTCATGTCTCGGCACCAAGTATGATTTGATCAATCATTGGTGTCAGCAATATCTAAGCTTCATTTTTTCATATCGAGTGAAATATACTAACATGTTCCTACACTTACCCACCCTATTCAACATCTGACAGACATTAATAAAGCACAGAGCAAGCCAAACATAATGACAGCTGAGACATGACTTATTAGTGCGACTGTACCTGTATATCATGCACATAGAGATTGAAGAGTGCGGGCGACGGGACGGATCCTTGCGAGACTCCGTTTGTGACGTTTCTGATGCTAGATGACTGACCGGCAAATGATACGTGTGCACATCTGCCTGCTAGGAAGTTGGCCAGCCATCTTTTTGTGTTGTTGTTGTTGTTGCTGTTCCCCAAGCTGCCTGGCCGAACAGCCCCAAGGCCCAGAGCAAGGCCAAGGCAATAACTGAGCGCCCCAACAGAACCCTCCCTGCCGACCACAATAAAGCCTGGGTGACCGAAGCCACTCCATGGCGGGGAGCTGGGGAGGGTGCGGAAACGCCCGGGAAACCAAAGCCCCACCCAGGGCCCTGTGCCCCTCATGCAATTATGAAGAGAAAGTTGAGGGGCAAAGGAAAAATGTGACGCTTTGGCTTCCAATCTTGGTAGATTGGGAGGTCAATCCACGGAAGAGACGCCCTCACTTGAGATCTAGAAAATATATAAGTAAAAGGAACAGTCAGAGTAAGCTATGGGTATGGCAGAGATCGCTGGGTTCTCACTCTGATAGACCAGCCCATCACCATAATAGTAAAAGGAACAGTCAGAGTAAGCTATGGGTATGGCAGAGATCGCTGGGTTCTCACTCTGATAGACCAGCCCATCACCATAATAGTAAAAGGAACAGTCAGAGTAAGCTATGGGTATGGCAGAGATCGCTGGGTTCTCACTCTGATAGACCAGACCATCACCATAATAGTAAAAGGAACAGTCAGAGTAAGCTATGGGTATGGCAGAGATCGCTGGGTTCTCACTCTGATAGACCAGACCATCACCATAATAGTAAAAGGAAGTCAGAGTAAGCTATGGGTATGGCAGAGATCGCTGGGTTCTCACTCTGATAGACCAGCCCATCACCATAATAGTAAAAGGAACAGTCAGAGTAAGCTATGGGTATGGCAGAGATCGCTGGGTTCTCACTCTGATAGACCAGACCATCACCATAATAGTAAAAGGAACAGTCAGAGTAAGCTATGGGTATGGCAGAGATCACTGGGTTCTCACTCTGATAGACCAGCCCATCACCATAATAGTAAAAGGAACAGTCAGAGTAAGCTATGGGTATGGCAGAGATCGCTGGGTTCTCACTCTGATAGACCAGTCCATCACCATAATAGTAAAAGGAACAGTCAGAGTAAGCTATGGGTATGGCAGAGATCACTGGGTTCTCACTCTGATAGACCAGCCCATCACCATAATAGTAAAAGGAACAGTCAGAGTAAGCTATGGGTATGGCAGAGATCGCTGGGTTCTCACTCTGATAGACCAGCCCATCACCATAATAGTAAAAGGAACAGTCAGAGTAAGCTATGGGTATGGCAGAGATCGCTGGGTTCTCACTCTGATAGACCAGACCATCACCATAATAGTAAAAGGAACAGTCAGAGTAAGCTATGGGTATGGCAGAGATCGCTGGGTTCTCACTCTGATAGACCAGCCCATCACCATAATAGTAAAAGGAACAGTCAGAGTAAGCTATGGGTATGGCAGAGATCGCTGGGTTCTCACTCTGATAGACCAGACCATCACCATAATAGTAAAAGGAACAGTCAGAGTAAGCTATGGGTATGGCAGAGATCGCTGGGTTCTCACTCTGATGGACCAGACCATCACCATAATAGTAAAAGGAAGTCAGAGTACGCTATGGGTATGGCAGAGATCGCTGGGTTCTCACTCTGATAGACCAGACCATCACCATAATAGTAAAAGGAACAGTCAGAGTAAGCTATGGGTATGGCAGAGATCGCTGGGTTCTCACTCTGATAGACCAGACCATCACCATAATAGTAAAAGGAACAGTCAGAGTAAGCTATGGGTATGGCAGAGATCGCTGGGTTCTCACTCTGATAGACCAGCCCATCACCATAATAGTAAAAGGAACAGTCAGAGTAAGCTATGGGTATGGCAGAGATCGCTGGGTTCTCACTCTGATAGACCAAACCATCACCATAATAGTAAAAGGAACAGTCAGAGTAAGCTATGGGTATGGCAGAGATCGATGGGTTCTCACTCTGATAGACCAGACCATCACCATAATAGTAAAAGGAACAGTCAGAGTAAGTTATGGGTATGGCAGAGATCGCTGGGTTCTCACTCTGATAGACCAGACCATCACCATAATAGTAAAAGGAACAGTCAGAGTAAGCTATGGGTATGGCAGAGATCGCTGGGTTCTCACTCTGATAGACCAGACCTTCACCATAATAGTAAAAGGAACAGTCAGAGTAAGCTATGGGTATGGCAGAGATCGCTGGGTTCTCACTCTGATAGACCAGACCTTCACCACCCTTTTTGTGTTGTTGTGCATGTTTGTGTTGTAGATTGTGGCGGGGGATGACATGGAAGGCTTTACTAATGTCCAGTGTGGCAAGTAGTGTGATCTGTGTGGTGGTCTGGCTGAGTTGATGCCGTTGGAAGAGGTGTAGACATTTACAGCCCATTTGCTCCAGCCCTTTTTGAGTTACAGAGGTCATGGTTCCCAATTTATTGCCTACCTATTTGGAACAAGGTATAGTAAAATGTCCGCCAAGTTTAAACAAAATCGAGTACTGATAACGCCACGCAGGGGGGTCAAACCGGAGCAATTTTGGTTGAAGACCTGAATGAGAAGGTTAATATGAAATAACCTTGTTTTGGCCGTGTTATCCCTTCCAAAGACAATATGAGAAGGAATACAAGACAATTAATATGAAATAGCATTGTTTTGGCCGTGTTGTCACTTCCAGAGACAATATGAGAAGGAATACGAGACAATTAATATGAAATAGCATTGTTTTGGCCGTGTTATCCCTTCCAAATACAATATGAGAAGGAATACAAGACAATTAATATGAAATAGCATTGTTTTTGCCAGTTCATCACTTCCAAAGACAATATGAGAAGGAATACAAGACAATTAATATGAAATAGCATTGTTTTGGCCGTGTTATCACTTTCAGAGACATCATTTGAACTATAAACCACATTTTTACGGTGACCGGACAACTTAACCAGTAGATAATGTCAACCAGTAGCTCTAAACCAGTACCAAATCAACCAATACGGTTAGGTTAGGTTAGGTTAGTACCGTACTATATTTTGGCACTGGTTTAGTTGGTCTTGGTTGATTTGGCACTGGTTGAGAGCTACTGGTTGTTGTTGTTGTTGTTCCCTAAGCTGCCTGGCCGAACAGCCCCGAGTCCCTGAGGAAGGCCATGGCCACGATCGGGCTTTCCCACAGAACTCTCATTGAGTGTAGATTGTGTTGTTGGCGTAAGTGGTTGTTGTTGTTGTTGTTGTTGTTCCCTAAGCTGCCTGGCCGAACAGCCCCGAGTCCCTGAGGAAGGCCATGGCCACGATCGGGCTTTCCCACAGAGCTCTCATTGAGTGTAGATTATGTTGTTGGCGTAAGTGGTAACTGTGTGAAATGCAGTCTTCTATGATGTGTTTAATGGTATGGGGTGCTGTGTTACATCCCGGGCAGGCGTCGACAACGGAGTCATCCAGTCTCTTCTGATAGCTCAGGAGAGGTGGATGGTGTCCGCATCTCAGCCTGGCCAGGTGGACTCTGTCCTCGCGAGGGAGGGAAGATTCGGAAGGATGGATTTCGGGATGCATGCAGCTGCGTGTTGTCTGTGAGTAAGTGGATGGATTGGCGAGAGATATGAGTATGGATGTGCTTCTGGAAGTTGGTTCGGGGTGGGCAGGGAGGGAGAGAGGACAATAATTGTGTGTGATACCGTGTGCTGGGTGTTGTTTTGATATTTCTTGGTGTCTGTGGGTGTGTTGCCATGTAGTTTAGTGGGTGGTCTTGGTTCGTGGAGGCTGCTGCCAGGAATTGAGTGCCTCTCATGTCCAGATGGTCTTT
>JBAKBP010014975.1:0-55000 GCA_037953745.1 Lithodes maja | reverse complement strand
GGCGGAGTTGGAGTATATGTTGCAACAGGGACTGATCGAGAAGGGGGCGGTAAAGTGGACATATCCCGTAACGCTGCAACCTAAGCCGGATGGCAAGGTGCGCTTCTGTGTTGATTACCGCAGGCTAAACGGCTTGACTCCCACCAACCCATATCCTCTTCCCCGGGTCGATGACTGTGTAGACAAGATTGGCAGGGCCAAGTTCTTGACCAAGGTGGACCTGGTAAAAGGTTACTGGCAGGTGCCTTTGTCTGAACGGGCGAAAGAGGTGTGTGGTTTTGTGGTGGATGGTGCTACATATCGTTGTAATGTCATGCCGTACGGTCTAAAGAACGCACCAGCGACCTTCCAACGCTTGATGAACGAGTTGGTGGCCGACATTCCGAACTGTACCGTGTACCTGGACGACGTCATTATCTACGATGACGATTTCAAGAGCCACTGTGAACATGTAGAATCCCTATTTAAGAAATTAAGCGAGGCAAACTTGGTGGTCAACCTGGGAAAGTGTGATTTTGTGCAGGCTACCGTGCAGTATCTGGGGTTCATGGTGGGTTTGGGCCAGGTGTGCCCCCCACAGAACAAGATATTGGCTATTAACCACTTCCCCAGGCCGTCCACCAAGAAGCAGATCATGAGGTTTTTGGGCATGATTGGTTACTACCGCCGCTTTATAAAGGGCTATTCTACTGTGCTGGCTCCTCTGACGGACCTATTGCCCAAAGATAGAAAGTTTAAGTGGGCGCCTGAGTGTGAGAGGGCTTTTTTGCTAGTAAAACACATGTTGTGTACTCACCCAATCCTCAGGGCCCCGGACTTTAGCCAACCATTCCAGCTGGCAACTGATGCCAGTGGTGTGGGGGCTGGTGCCGTTCTGATGCAATCAGACGAAGATGGGCTGAAGCACCCAGTCAGTTTCTTCTCAAAAAAGTTCAACTCAGTGCAGAAGAACTATTCAGTAGTTGAGAAGGAACTGCTGGCGATTGTGCTAGCGCTCAGGCACTTTGAGGTGTATGTTCCAGCCTATGGACCAGTTGTGGTGATCTACACCGACCATCACCCCCTCAAGTTCCTGAATCAATTCCATAACCGGAATATGAGGCTGACCAGGTGGTCATTAATGTTGCAGGAATACAACCTAGACATACGCCATATTGCCGGTTCTGAGAATGTGATTGCAGATTGCTTATCGAGGGTGGAAGACCCGGGGTAGATCATCACAAGGGTAGCCTCCTACTTTGGTTTGATTAGTATGTTTACGTCTGGTGCTTGTTGGCTCGCGTGTGTAGCCCAGCGTATTGGGTCATAAAGTAGGAGTTGCTGTGTTGGTATAGAAGTAAAAACTAGGCTTGCTCCTGTAGTGCAGCCGCCATAAACATTTTAAAAATATAAAAATCCTATAAAAAGTCTTTCTTTGATAGTTAATTTTTGTTTAAGTATGTTATAGCAGAAATTCTAAGTTGTACTCCTCTCAGAAGGCTGGGCTAGTGAAGCTCCCTCTTATGAGCATAACTATGTAATTTAATCTATTGTGTTGGGAAGGGTTGTTAATTTTTATAATGTGTTATTTTGATGAGAACTGTGCTTTACATTTCATTGTCGCTGGGTGGCTAGGAGTAGCGAATTTTGTATGGGTTCTGCGTGTCAGATTTAGAGCTCATAGTTGGAGCCTCTTAAAAATCTTGGGTGGGGTGTGACGCTCACCGCTTCCCCCAGAACCGCATGGCTTACTCGCTAGGACTCGCCAGGGCAGAGAATATAGCTACAGTCTACCTATCATTGTATACTTTCCTTTTCGAGAAAGCTTGTGTTGCAGACAGTTCAGAACTGTTCTTTATTTTCGTCTGTCACAATCCTTTCTATTTTATTTAGTCAATTGAAAGTATTGTGTTAAGTAGTTGAATGATGGGAAGGCGAGCGGGAGAGGGAGAGAGAGAGAGACAAGGCGGTGTGACTTGGTAGTGAGTGCGGCACGTGGCTGGCCCCCTTACATAGGCCTCGCGGGATTCGTTGCCTCCTGCCTAACACTGCCTACTACGCGGCTGCTTACTGGGCGACTGTCGCGCGCCCTCGTGCCATTCTTGCGAACTGGGTCTCCAGCCAGGAGGTCCATGGGAATATCCTTGTCAGATCCTTCCCAGACAGCATACTCTAAGCATCTCCCTTAAACTGTCCCACACTCTTGTCTTAGAATCTTTCTCTCCTACTGCCTCTATCATTTCCACTACTTCCTCACCTTTTATTAATATCAATTCCCCTGTGGTTCTCTGCATCCACACCTTGAATTGGTGGCCAAACTGTATTATATGCTGGATCTCACATTTCTTATGTACTAGATTAAGGTTGAAGATAGTCATTGTCTTTTTGGGAGATTGTATTGCTCAGACTGTCTCCATCAATCACTAATGTTTCTACAGGGTTAAATAATGCTAGACTAGGGATCAGGTACCTTGCTGTTGGTGTTTTCAATGTGTGCAGGCTACTTTTGAGCTACACGACACTACGGATTCTGTGGGTTACCTGGGTGGATCTTTTGTCTGTATACTTTGGAGTTTAGACTGTGTAGTGTGTGAGGGCTGCTTGCCTAATCCACCCAACACTGTTCTAACTCTATTTGCTTTTACTTTTGAGGGTCGCCAGGATACTCGATACTTGTGATCGAGAATCCTCAAGAGAGCACCCCTTCATATTAACGTAATCAGGCCACACAGACCCAAGGTCCACACTAGGCTAGGAGCTGCCTTGCTCCACCAGAATTCTGTACCTTTGCGCATCCCAGCTAGACTTTATTTACCCGGGTAGACATTAGCTGGATTAGATCATATACTCTTTTATGCATACCCATTATTTTTACACAAGCATTTTGAGGTCTAGGTTGCTGTAGAGAGACACAACCAGCATAGACCGGTTTTGTTAATAGGAGTACTACTTGTTCGTGGCGAGCATTATTACAGTTGCACCGCTTATAATATTCTTGTGTCCAATAACATTATATGTCCAGCCTTTTTGTGTATTTAGCCTACACGTGCATTTTCCTGCCTCCTGCTATTTTGTGGTTCCATTTCCGATATATTCTTCTTAGTAGCATCCGACATTATTCAGAAGATTCCTTGTTCGGTGGTTGAGGACTTTACAACACTTTCTTTCATAAAGGAGTGACAGATATTATTGATTAAAGTAATGTTAAGTAAACCTTCTTCTTGTTTGCATTAGATCACTCTTGTGATTTAATTAAGTTAACTATCTTTTCCTTGTGTACCATAACTAAGCAACCATATGTTATAGGTAATAGGCTGTTTCAGAGAACATCAGCCTATAGTAGAAGCACATAGATACTGAGAGTTAAGATACCCCACTATCGCAGATATAACTCTGGAGGGTATATGTGTTCTTTGTTCGACGGGATTATATATCAGGGGTTGGATCTAGCGTTTCCGTTGTTGCATTTATGCCAGTCTAGTCCAATGTATAAGAGCCACTGATTTATACAAGACCCGATCGTAACACAACACACTATTACACACATACATATATGTAGTAGATACACACATACAATATACCAACACACGATTATAGACACATATGTAGTATATACACACATACAGTATACCAACACACTATTATACACACACATATGTAGTATATACACACATACAGGATACCAACACATCATGTCTCTTGCTCTAAGGGAGACGGTAACAGCCGACTATATCTCAGAAAATCTGTTCATCCTGAGAGGTGATTGAACCCGAGTCTGTTGGGTTGGTAGCCAGAGACGTTATTATCTGAGCTAGCCGGACAGAAACTGTATCGTACACACACACACACACACACACACACACACACATGGTAACTTATATACAAACATACGGTAATTTATGAACATACTGTATACTAGTGTGTTCACAAAGTCTACACACACATACATAAACATATATCTTCAAACATACATGGCATATTCATACATATTACAGTCTACCCATACATACACACATGGTCACCTACACACATATCTTCACACCCACTTGGTACAGACACGGCAGTCCACACATACATACCTACAAGGTCAAGGTCGCCTGTACACATACCTTCACACCCACATAGTACACACACACACACGAACAGTCTCCTATATTAGTTCTGTTCTCCCACATAATATTAAGAATGGAAGTATTGTTATTGCAATTGCAACTATTAAAGGCGGTCACAGTCTAAGAATATACACACAACGATCAACACAACCATTGTTATAATAGATACCCCCTGAGTATGCATACACAATAATTTCATAATACATAAACTAATTACCTCCATTCTTGTTACTATTAAACCTTGAAACAACAATCACTATCGTCATGACCTTTACCTTATATTCCCATTATAAAAGTATTAAACCAGGACAATGTTATATAACAAATGAGTTGAGTACGAGAGGTTATACAGGACAATAAACATGGAGCTGTATGGCTTTGGTCAATTAATCACACTGGGAACTATGGATTATAAATCTAACTCTGTATATTTAAGGAGAGGTATTTGGTTCTTCTGGACCTCTTTCTCCTTCATGTGTAACCCCATTAGTTTAGAAAATGCCCCATTAGTTTGGCGATTTTAAGACCTTTCACTCTATTTATTTGTCAATATTAAGAAGCTACTCACCAACATATCAAACTACAGTTATTCTCACAACACAATACCAGACATCTGAAAGCATGGTGTCATCATTATATTCCCCAAACGCAACAAAGACCCCACGCTACCCTCCTCACACTCCCCTGCACTCCTTCCAAAGTCTCAGAACACCTCGTACTACAACTGACCACATACGCTCTATCCCTAGTTCCAACGCAACATGGCTTCAGGCCACTACACTCTACAAACACTCTTCTTACAGACCTTACACAAAGAGCGTTTGATGGCATCTACTCAGCCGGACCACCACCCTGATCATTATTTGTCACTCGACATTAGTAAAGCCTTCAATGGCATTCCCCACCACAACCTAACAAACAAAATCTACAAGACAAACATGCAATACAATACAAAAATGTGGCTGGCCAACTACCTAGCAGGCAGATACGCACATGTATCATTTGCCGGTCAGTCAACTAACATCATAAACTTCACAAACGGAGTCCCGCAAGGATCCATCCTGTCGCCCGCACTCATCAATCTATATATGCATGATATACACACACCCCACAAACCCCAAATAAATATTGCTTCCTACGCCGATGACATAACACACACATGTACACACCAACACCCAGACAGAGCAACGCATCTTTTTCAACCCTATTTAAAAAAAAACTATATGACTGGTGCACTACAAACAGACTCAAATTAGCCCAAGCCAAATCCACTGCAACCCTCCTCCACAAGCTGGACAGCCGAATACAAAAACACCCCGCAACTCACCATAAACAACAACCCCCTAACACACACACATGCACCCAAAATCCTAGGAGTAACATATAATACTCTAATGACCTTCAAACAACATTACAAACATCAAAAATAAACTGACACCCAGACTTAACGCCCTCAGGTCACTTGCCCACACACAATTTGGACACAACAAAGAAACTACCACCACAGTATACAAACAGTACATAAGATCAGTGATGGAATATGCAAGCCCTGCCTGGGCTTCTAACCTAGCTGAAACACATCACACGACCTTGCACACCATTCAAAAAAAAACCCTAAGAAATCATCACAGGCTGCACAGCTACTACAACTACAGATCCCCTAAATAAACAAAGACAGCTTCCAGAAGTACATCCATACTCATATATCTCGCCGTTCCATCCAATCACTCAAAGACAATACGCAGCTGCAGGCACGACCTCCGGAATTTCATCCTTTTGAATCCTCCATTCCTCGCGAGGACAGAGTCCACCTGGCCAGGCTGATATGTGGGCACCATCCAGCTTTTCTGAGCTATTATAAGAGACTGGATAACTCTGTCGTTGGCACCTGCCCAGGATGCAACACAGCACCCCTTACTATTCGACACATCCTACTGTAGAAGGCTGCATTCCACACAATCACTTACACCAACAACATAATCTACACTCCTTGGGATCCCTGTGGGAGAGCCCGATCGTGGCCATGGCCTTCCTTAGGGACTCGGGGCTGTTCGGCCAGGCAGCCTAGGGAATGACAACAACTGAGAAATGTATATATTTATTTTGAAGGAGGTTCTTGAGGTGTATTTTAAAGTGTAATACACGTCTAGGGAGCAAATTTAAAATACATAGCCTATAGAATAAAACAATAAAATCAAAATAATAAAACAATATATCGTCAAACCACAACAATTTGGTTCAACCCGATCAGTATCGGTGACGTTCTTTTCATTATATTCTGGCAACTATTAAGACGATTTTATTCAGTTTAGGAGGCAACAGACTATCCCAATTATCCTTTAGCTACCATAAAATTATTCTCCCTAAGCTTCATGAAATCGTCTAAATGTAACTAACATAAAAAATAACATGTGACAGGTACAGAAAGGGTTAATACTGGAACGAATCAGAGACAGAACAAGGACAAATCATCATAAAATTGCATTGTTCTGGTTATTACAAGGTGTGAGAGAAGATTACTTTCGTAGCCTTATTTACCTCTATTGTGTGTTCTTTTGTTCAATGAATATAGTGTTCTGTTGCTGTTTATCATGTTATAAGTGGAAGATTTGCATTATCTTTCCCTAATCTAAGCTAGCGACCAAACCTAGTTAACTAACCTAGGCCTAACTGGCTTGTTTTGTCATTACCACAGCCAGAATATAGCCGGTATACTAAAATGGATAAACAGGAAAGCAGTTAATGAAAAGACTAGATATATCTAACAGGTTGAAATATATATAATAACAATATTAGGTGTACTGGCTCGGTAGTGTAGTGGAGAACGTCTCGGCCTCCCACCCCGGGTGACCCGAGTTCAATCCCACGCTCAGGCATGCAGTTTTTTTGTGCATACACTGGTAGCCAGTAGCGATTCCCTTGAGCAAGGAAATTGGTAATAGTGTCTGGTAATACACTTATTTTTTTGTTCAACCTTTCAACATGGTGAAGCCTGTGAGTTCTTGTTCCAGCCTTGGGAGTGAGACATGTGAAGCACTTAGAACTTGGTTGCCCACTCACGGCTCAAAGCAGCCCCATTTCTGGAGCTGCTTTGCCATTGTGCTTCACTGTCTATCCCCCAAGACTCGCACCCTCACTCTCAGAACCCACCTATTGAGCAATTATTAATTACTCACTAGAGAGAGAGAGCTAGAGAGAAATGGCGCTATATAAGTAACCTGAACATTATTACCAGAAGGGTTGACAAAGAAAACAAAATATATATAATGTACTCACAATTTTGCACAAGACAGGGAACACCATCTTACCTGTGTGGAGACAAACAACATTATTAGATAAGGCAATAATAGTTAAAGATTTAAAGAAGAAAACAATATTATTATCGAATACTAAATGGACAGGCATAAAGAACAAAGGTATAATCTACAATTTTAATGACGTAATAATATTATTCTCTGTTTAACCCCTAAGTGTCGGCGCGCAACATAAGTCGAGTATAATAAATCTGGACTATCTGGCGGCGCTCGACATAGGTCGTGTGGCAATTTCAGCACGTAATGTTGCTGAGAGAGAGAGACAAGTGGTGGCAGGAGAGTAGCGAGCGTATGACTGCTCCAGACCACCGCGGCGAACCTACTGACACGAATCCCACCTCCTCCCTCCCTCTCTCACTCGCTATATACGGAATTGTATGGGGAAAGTGCCGAATTACATGCTTTTTGCACTCGCGTTGGGCGGTTGTTGCAAGAAAACTAGCCATCATAAAAGGATCGTTATGGTGTCATTGGAAAGCTCTGTTTATGCCCTTTCAGGGATAGATACTTGTTTTACACTCTGGGTCTTATTTAGGCATGAAAATGATCACGTAAACAGCCCTATTTTGGCTAAAAACACCCCGCTGGGCGGTACATATAAATAAACCGCTAGCCCGCTAATCTAGTGTTAAATGTTATTATGAATAACCCTGTTAGTATACATTGTATTCTGGCTAACAGTGGACATTATTATTAAGGTTTGGAAGGCCCTCTAAGAATCAAAAGGAATAAAGTTTATCGCAACTAAACTTCCGACTTAATTTTCTATATTGAAACACATCGTCTACTGATAACCACAATGTAAAACATAAATAAGTCCTCGAAAGAAACAAAATCAACCACACTCAACCACATCAAACCTAACCTTATCTAACCAAACCTAATCTAACCAAACCTAATCTAACCAAACCTAATCTAACCAAACCAAACCAAACCAAACCTAACCATCGTTAACCTAACCATCCATAACTTAACCATACCAAACTAAACAAACCAAACATAACCTTGTTTATATATTATTGAAGCCGTTTATATATGTGGTTATTTATGTTGCGCCCATTTAAGAGTGTGGCAGCTCTGACCTGACTACTTACTGCTCCTTACAGTTAAGGGGAGGTATTGGTTTTGCTGGACCCCCTTCTCCCTCATGCTAAGTCCCATTAGTTATGATATCTTAAGACGTTCGCCCCATTAGTTTGGTGATTCTAAACCTTTCACTTAATTTCTGTATCAATATTTAGACCGTTCGTGCCATTTAGGTACCGGCAGCGAGTTTTTCCTGGGCGATAGCTAGCCTGTAATATAGTATGAACCGGTCTTTGGCAAAGACATGTTTCTATCAACAAATGTGCTCATTCATCTCGAAGAGGGGGGGGGGGGGTCTTGTTTTATGTTTATACACTTAATAGAGGTCTAGGGAGAAATCTAAAGAATAATATATAATAATAATATTAAACAGATAATATTAATTAAATACAACAACAATATTAATATCCCCCCCCCCACCCCACACACACACACACACACACACACACACACACACACACACACACATACCTTAAGAAATATTTGGCTTCCTACTTCACCTGTGTTGTGTTCACTTAATCACAGGGCCAAAGTGAATTGTGTTACAGCTGATCTGAAATTTCAAACCACCCGTGTATTTCAACATTGCAGTCTCAGTCTCTCTCTCTCTCTCTCTCTCTCTCTCTCTCTCTCTCTCTCTCTCTCTCTCTCTCTCTCTCTCTCTCTCACACACACACACACACACACACACACATTCACCACATGTTCTGTGGTCTTGCCACTGGACTGGTAATCCAATGGTCCCGGGGTCGAATACAGATGTATCAATGGGAAGATATTATTGGGATGGAATTTGTGCTGTACCTATTATCAGTGCATTACCTCAAAGGCCACCGAAACGCCAAAAATATGCCCTCATTGTTCCCTGATTATATTGCACTGTATGAATATTTCCATATTCAAAATATGCTACAGGGGAACAATGCCTAGTGAGTTACTTGCTCAAAAGGTGGCATTCTGAGAGTGAAGGTCCGAGTCTAGGGGATGATAAAGTGAAGCACAAAAGGTGAAGCAGTTTCAGAGATGGGGCTGCTTCGAGCCGTGAGTGGAGCTCAAGTGCTTCACATGTCTCACTCCCTAGACTGGAACAAGACGTCACAGGCTTCACCGTGTTCAGCGGTTGGATATACAAGCACTTAGCCTATGCCCAAGAGGTAGTAGTTGGAAAGAAAAAAAAGTTACAAGTTTTATTCATATTGTAGCTTGGTGGTTTTGTAGTAATATACTCTGGAATCTTTCACTATTATGACGAGTGTCCTTAGTTTTTGTGTTTTTGTAATGAATGTATACATTTTGGAATGTTCTCTAGGAAACAAAGTGGAAAACACTATCTCAAATAACCCTCTAAATGCCACAAGTTCTTCCTAAAGAGTTAGTACGATAAGAAAGAAGATCACCAGTAGAGCGGCCCATTAGGAATCCATACTGGCAATCTGAAAGTAGATTATGGGAAGCCAAATGCTAAGAAACTCTGAAGTATGAATACATTGAAAACTTACGAGATGCAAGAAATGAGAGGAATTGGAAAATAGTTGGAGGGTTGAGAGTTGTCACCCTTCTTTGGGACAGGTTGAAAGATAGCAAACTTCCAGCAAGAAGGGAAGACGTTAGAGGAGAGACAGAGATGAAAAAAGTTTGCCTAGCCCTAGGCAAGGAGTCAGCAAGGAAGAACAGTTTTTGAGTACAACAGGACAACAACCAGTCCATACGCCATCTTAGTATTTAGCCGAGATAACTCAGAAATTACATCCTTAGTAGAGATTGAGATAGTAGGCATAAGTTAGCGAAAAGGGGGGTGGTGAGGAATGAAAAGCGCCGGAATTGCCAAAGGGGGGATTATTAACGAAAGTTCGAGCGAAGAGTTACTTACCCCCGCATAGCTTCCTGTACTAAAGTATCAAGTACCGTTTGCATGTGGGGGTAGGTTCCATCCATACCACATTCCTTGGAAGGGTACAGTCAGAAGCATTTCGTCTCATAGACTCACCTCTTCTTACCAATTCCTTACAAGCTCTCATGCACTACATGCCGCAATGTTGCATCTTTGTCACTCTTCTACCGCTATTAAAATAATAAGGTGTTCTTCAGAACTCAGTATAGCCTATATATAACTCCTCCCTTAAAGAGAGTGGGTGGCACCAACCTTTCAACATATTCCCACCCTCATTCTGTCCAACTGTTTAACCCAAGACCGAATCAAATGTCTTGGTATGTTTTTACTCAATCCGTAAACTCTCTTCCTCAATCTATCTTTCCCTCATCCTATGACTTAACCTGTTTTAAGCTCCGTGTGTTCAGATATTTTAACTCTAACGTACACTCAGATACCATAGTCTCTAGCCTCATCATTATAATTCGTGGACCCCCTATGTTTCTCTTTGTGTAATTGTAACTATCTGGATTGATTTTTGCATAGAACTTGATGTTCAATAAATAGTAAATACAGTTTTGTAGTTGACGTAAAGATAATTATATCCATAAATTTGTTTCCGAGCTACACTTCCATAATTTTATATTATAACCGAAACACCAATTAACTTACACATAAACCCCATTAACACTTAAAGAGCGGCCTAGGCGGTATATAATATGTAGCCACCAGCGGGGTGTTTTTACCCAAAATAGGGCTGTTTACGTGATCATTTTCATGCCTAAATAAGACCCAGAACGTAAAACAAGTATCTATCCCTGAAAGGGCATAAACAGAGCTTTCGAATGACACCATAACGATCCTTTTATGATGGCTAGTTTTCTTGCAAAAACCGTGCAACGCGAGTGCAAAAAGCATGTAATTAGGCACTTTCCCCATACAATTCCGTATATAGCGAGTGAGAGAGGGAGGGAGGAGGTGGGATTCGTGTCAGTAGGTTCGCCGCGGTGGTCTGGAGCAGTCATACGCTCGCTACTCTCCTGCCACAACTTGTCTCTCTCTCTCAGCAACATTACGTGCTGAAATTGCCACACGATATATGTCGAGCACCGCCACATAGTCCAGCTTTATTTAACTCGACTTATGTTGCGCGCCGCTAAAGAAGGGTTAACATAATCAATGAAACTAAACAATACATGTGGTACCCCAAGGATTCGAACCAAGGATACTCACACCGATATTCCGTGCACTAACCATTACGCTATCAAGACAGTTAAAGGTGTACCTTCACTTCTTCAACTTTATAGGGGAACCCTTGTTACAGGAACTTTTAACTTTTGTCTCCTTCATACACAAAAAAAAAGTAATAATTTTTTGGTTTGCATTGTTTAAATGTCCAAATTAATTTGTTTGCGATATATAAACATTATATTGTCCAGTTTGGGCTGGACACCAATTCCAATGGTTGCATAACTATTAGTGTTCATGCCTGTACACTCTAAGTAACAACTACTGCCCCTTAACTATACAGTATAAGCTATCTCGGACTGCCTGATATATGTATTTCATGGGTTAATATGAGCAATTCAGCGACTCAGGCAGAGCAATAATTTGTGTCTTAAAGTGTGGAGATATATTTTCAACACAAAAGATGAATTAAAGATCTAGCAAAAAAAAGACAAACAGAACAAAGACAAACAAAGAAGTAGATAAATATATGAAAAACAGAAATAAAACCAATATAAAACCAGATATACAGACCTGTACAACCGGTGACTGACATATTGTAGACAACTTACAAAGGAGTACAAAGGAAATCAAGCAACAACAGTTCTAGTGACCCTTCTAGGCTGCTTGTCCTCCAAAACACTGAGGATCAAGTGTCCAAACAGTGGTTTAGAGTTGGTAAGGGAACATTGGAAAGGGAACTACTGCCCTGGAACTATTGTCCGTGGCAGGATTAGGAAGTTAGTAGGGGACAGATGGGTTAGTAACTGAGGGGGGGATAAAATAAAGTTATTCATTTACAAACGCAGTCAGTCGCGGGTTTGATGCGAGATATTTGTCTAAGCGGAGTTTAAATGAATCAACGGTGCTGCAGTCTATAACGTCTCGAGGAAACCCATTCCACAAGTTGACAACTCGATTGAAGAAGAAATTCTTAGATTCGTGTGAGTTAAAAGATTTACCAATAATTTTGCAACCGTTTCCCCGCGTGTAATTAGATTGTTCGATAGTGAAGTATTTACTACAGTTCATATTGTTGATACCTTTGATGATTTTGAACACTTGCATTAAGTCACCTCTTAATCTGCGCTGGGTTAAAGGAAATAAGTTTAATTCTCTAAGACGCTCTTCGTATGGTTTGTTCTTTAGGCTAGGTATCATTTTGGTAACTCTACGTTGAACTCGTTCTAGCTTGTTTATATCTTTTTGGTAATAAGGGCACCAGGATTGAACGCAGTATTCCAGAAGAGGGCGGACTAAGGAATTGTAAAGGGTTAGGACAACTTCTTTGGATTTATGCTCAAATGACCTGCCTATAAAGCCAATTATTTTGTTTGCCTTCTTAACAACTTCTGAACATTGTTGACTCGGTTTTAGGTTACTCGATATTGTTACTCCCAGATCGGTTTCTCTGTTTACATTCTTAAGCTGAGTGCCATTCATCGAATAGTTTGCTTTCTCATTTAGGTATCCGATATGTAGTACTTTACATTTATCCGCATTGAAACTCATTTGCCAAATTTGGGCCCAACATGACAATTTATCTAGCTTGTGTTGCATATCGTTAACTTGTTCTTTTGAGAGTAGGGTATTTGCAATTTTTGTATCGTCAGCAAATTTTGAGATTGTACAAGTGAGACCCTCATCTATGTCGTTGATGTAAATTAGAAAGATAATTGGTCCTAGTACCGATCCCTGGGGTACCCCGCTACTTACATTGGTCCATTTAGATGCCTTACCGTTTATGACTACTCTTTGCTTTCTGTCGCTGAGCCAATTTTCTATCCATTTCAACACACCGTCTTGTATTCCATGCGCTTTTAGTTTTAGCAGTAAACGTTTGTGGGGAACTTTGTCAAAGGCCTTTTGAAAATCAAGGTATATAATATCTACAGCTTTACTCTCATCGTAGAGGTTGAGGATATCGTGGAAGAAGTCTAAGAGGTTTGTTAAACAGGAACGTTTTTTACGAAAGCCGTGTTGACTATCTTTAAGTAAGTTATTTGGCTCTAAGTGATTTACGAGTCTGTCTCTTATGACCGTTTCTAGCATTTTACATACAATTGAGGTTAAGCTAATTGGACGATAGTTACTCGGTAGGGATTTGCTGCCTTTTTTGAATATCGGTGTTACGTTGGCTAGCTTCCACTGATCAGGCTTAGTCCCAGACTGTAAGGATTCATTGAATAACAATGTCAGTGGTTTGGAGAGCTCATCCTTAGCTTCCTTTAGAACTCTAGGCGAGATTGTATCAGGTCCAGGCGTTCTATTTACCTTGAGTTTATCTAAACAATTCAATACTTCTCTCTCTGTAACGGTGATATTGCTTAGAACATCTGAATTATCAATCTGAATCGGCGATGGTGTAGGGATATCACTGAGGTCTTCGGTTGTAAAAACTGATGCAAAGAACGTATTGAGGGCATTACTCATTTGTACTTCGTCTTTGGTGTATTCTCCATTTTCATCGACTAACTTGAACACGAACACAATGGAGTTACCACCACGATATTCTAGTCAACATACAGCAGGGTGTGTATGACAAGATAATATACTGTATATGTGACAACTGTATTGAATATAAGGATACCTATGGTAGATTATTTTAAATTATAACAAACACACACACACACTTCATCCAATATTAAATTAAAACACATGGTAGTGTGACTGTGTGTGTTTGATTGATTATCTGAGTGTATGTTTCAGCGTATATGTGTTAGAGTGGTTTACAAACTATCAGTGTGTGTATAATTATGTTGTATGCATTTCATTGAGTGTATGTATGATTGATTGGTTATGTGTGTACGTGACATACATACACACACAAATTCAACCAAATTGGTACGGAAGCCTTTCTGTAAGTGCGAGTGACAAGTCTACTGGTCTCTGTGTGTGTGTGTGTGTGCAGGTCATTGAACACAAACTCACCCTCACATAAACACACACAATCTTCATAACCCATTCAAAGACGCAGCCTTTAATTATATTTCCGATAGTTGGTAGACGATTGTATTAAGTTCTGAATGAGTCTGTCTGTTTTAAAATTACGCAGTAAGTCACAATACGTACCAAATGTGATTGTTTCTCGTCCTTCTTTAGCTGCATAAATCGTCATATGGTCGCCAGAATAAATGCACAAATAAATGAAACTGAAAGGGTTAAGTTCAGACTTCTTACGAGACAGGCTTCCAATTATCCCTAAATATCTAGTATGATCAACAACCCTACAAAGCCTCCTTGATTCCTTGAGGTTCCTCCCAAACTGATTATATGTGTTTATTGATAGGGTTGGGTTGAGGTGGCATAAACAGAGGAGGAAAAGTGTTCTTAGAGATTAGTTTGAAAACAAAACAAAAATAGACAAAGAAGTGTTTAAAAGTGAAAGATGGATAGACAAAATGAACATACAAACACATTATAACACCAAAGGGTTCAATGTGTTCATGGTATAATAACCGGTCAGGCTTTGTCTGAACGTCTCACAAACTTGTAATGAACTGGAGCTTGGGTTGCAAAAGCTGAACTTCTTTTGTTAAGTTTCTTTCCATTGGCCCAAATTATGCAAGTTGATTGGGTGTTCGCTTTGTGGTCCATGCACTGTGAAATGTGTGTATGTATTTTAGAATACATAAACTATAACCTATTGTAAGAATATAAGTTTCATTAAGACGGTTACAGTTTGCAAAATAAATTGAGATAATTATATAGTGTCTTAAAGACAGTTTCTTTCATAAGGCTCAGCCATATTTCATATTTATGCAACCGCCAACTTATTGTATACAGTATATTTCATATTTATACAACCGTCAACTTATTGTATACGGTATATTTCATATTTATACAACCGCCAACTTATTGTATACGGTATATTTCATATTTATACAACCGCCAACTTATTGTATACGGTATATTTCATATTTATGCAACCGCCAACTTATTGTATACAGTATATTTCATATTTATACAACTGCCAACTTATTGAATACAGTATATTTCATATTTATACAACCGCCAACTTATTGAATACAGTATATTTCATATTTATACAACCGCCAACTTATTGTATACAGTATATTTCATATTTATACAACCGCCAACTTATTGTATACAGTATATTTCAATTTCAATAACGAATACATCTTCCAAACTTCGACTAGCATGTTTTTCCTAAATAATTGAGTTAAAATTGTTTAACCCTTACAGTACCGGTGACGTCCTGTCCACTATGATCTGGCAAACTATTAGATGATTATAGTAAGCTTAGGAAGGACATCTAACCATGAAAAGGCTACACACTGTTTCACTAAATCCTTTAGCTACCACAGATCATCCCAAAGCTGCATACAATCGTCTAATAGTTACCAGAATAGGAAGATAAGGACGTCACTGGTACAGAAGGGGTTAAGTGTACCTAATGTTACACACAATTAAAGATCACACACAGTATATTAATACCAAACTCTGGAGCTCTCTCCCTCAACCTATCTTTCCATCAGTTTACGACATACAACAAAGTGCGTACACATGTTTATTATTACTCATCTTTGGAGGGAGTTATAAGAAGCAAAGTGAGTAAAACTAGTCCAACTAACTAACAAGACTTTCCTAAGCTGAATAGAATCTTCTAATGATAGCCTGAACATAATAACAAAAAACATCATCGTACTGAAGGGGTTGAATGAATGTACTCAACTTTTAAAATACCTCATTCAATACCATAGTAATTACCTCTGTAACCCCCACGTCATTGCTAACCTTAATTAAATCGTGTAATAATAACCAAAACTGTTGATATGTGTGATAAAGTAAAAGGAAAGACATTATGAATATTTGTTTTGTAAAACATATCAACTCATGTTATGCATTGTAAAAAACAAAGGCTTAATTGGTGTTTTCTGTTATGTACAGTATATGTCATTGATTTTTATAAAGGCGAACGTCTTCCAACAATCAACCAAATAAACAGTAATTATAGGACATTTCTACTACTACTACTACAACATCCATGCATATATAAAAAGTAACTAACACGAAAACAAAAATAAATTTTCGTAAAGTGTCTCTTAAAAGCTCGTGAACATACTTGTTTCTTACTTAAGGCGGTGTCACGCGATAAATTGTTCAGTCAATTTCTACTGGCAATTGTTGTTTGGCAGCTTCAAAATATGAATTCCATATGAATTAAAATACCTACAATAATTTACCTTCGATCTGATTTCCGACTTAAATGCAAAAGATCCTCAAAATAATACGAGAACAAATACTTGCTCATCAAAAATTGCCCAATAAACGTGAAATATAGCAGATTTTTTTTTAAAATGAATTTAAGATTACAATTCAGTATAAAGAGGCAGCCTTGGTTGATAAAAACAGGTTATTTTTATACTGTAAATGCGTATAAAATAGATAATATTGTTTTACGCAATAACCATTAGTTTATTTAATTTGTGTTCCTTTATAATACGTACCCTAGAGAGTAAAAGGTATAATAGGTATATAGATAGATAGATACATAGATAGATAGATATACTATATATAGGTAAACAGAGAGATATAGCTGGTGGTAATTATTTGTCTTGTTACCGCTTCTCAAGATTACTCTCTCTCTCTATCTCTCTTTCTATCTCCCTCTCTCTCTCTCTCTCTCTCTCTCTCTCTCTCTTTCGCATATTGTATTTATGAATAGAGTTACTATCTCCTCAGTGCCTCTTTTGTGTATGCAAACAAAAAAGGTATTAGTCTTTATTAGTCTTCACTTTGATTGGGTTTCTGGGAGTTATTCTTTGATGTCACTAATATATATATTTCACTCGGAGTTAAAAATCTTCAACGAAATACTCATCATTCCCACTAACTTGATACATATTACTATAAATAATTTGTATTTTGATTACAATTCATCTTTCTTTTCTCCCCCCCCCCCCTCCCCCCCACCTATCTCTCTCTCTCTCTCTCATTAAATCCCACCCAGACTGATCAGCTGCCCCGTAATTAAAGGTGTATCAGGTAGCGCTTCAGTGAGAGCGAGAGAAAGAGAGAAAGGGGAGAAGGGGGGGGGGGGGTCCTAATAGTACAGAAACAGTAGAGGCAGTGATGATAATTGTTACATATTATGTTTGAAAGTCAATACCTTACATGTGATAATCATACAAACAATCCAGAGAATAAGTCTTTGCAATATTATCAATATGGCCATGAATAGTAAGGGAATTTTAGAAGAAATTCTGTGAATCTGCAAACAAATTGCTTACCAATAGCTTTCTTCACCAATGTGTTTATTTAGGTGCCTACTAACACCTCTCAATTTATTCCAACCCAAATCCATGTGGAGAATTCTGGGGAGCCAATCATCGTCCAGAGGGCCTGGGCGAAAAAATTAAAAATATACATTAGCCAATGTTAGCTTGTGGTATGTCTTACTAGGGGTATTTGTAGGTGCTGAATCGACTCCAACTATTAGTTTTGAGTAAAAACAACTCCCTGGCCATAAAAAGTATAACAAACACAAATGTATTTCAATTGAGACTTAAATCTCTCTAGTTCAACCTACTCATTGAACTCTCCGGCACCTTCCTCACTTATCTTGCGATCTGGCTGGTTGATATTGTGGCAAGAGTTACCATAACAGTTGCTACAAGCCGAAATACAAAGGAGTACAAAGGAAGTCAAGCAACAACAGGTCCAGCGACCCCTCAAGAATGCTTGCCCTCCAAAGCACTGATAGTAAAGTGTCCAAACAGCAGTCCTTGTTTTTTACAGCAGCACCTGAGTGTGTTACAGTCTCCCTCACAGTTGCAGCTGACAAAGATAATCCGGTATGATGGTATCTATTGAAAGGACTGGTTCATAACCTTGATCACCGAGCTTCCATCCATAGTCCAGGACATCCAGTGATGGACTTTGTAGCACCAGCCAATCTCTTGTCTGAAGAAAAGCCCAGAGAGAGTGCTGTGCTGCAGCTCCTGTTGTCGGGGGCAGTTTCTCAGGTTTGATGCTTCCAGCAGCGGCCCGCTTGCTGAAGATGTCAAATCTCAAGTCCCCCAGGTCTTTTGTTGGTTTCCCACGGAAGATGAGATTAAATATTTCACAGCCAGCTTTAATAATATCATCTTTCTCGGCTAGGATGTCAAGAAGCACGTCCATGGCCCGCTTTGCTTTGTCAGTCTTGCAAAGCTTGGTTAGCAAAGTTGATTTGCTAAACCCAGAAATTGCTGACACTGTATCATAACCGGAGAAGCTGTGCAAAAAGATCAGATTTTATCCGGTATCTCCTGGATCTTTCCGACATTATAAGATGTTTCTTTAGCTCTTGTGAGGAAGATTGGGTGGTCTGCAGCAGGATGAATTGGCATAATCATGATGTCGGTATCCTCAGCCCTCACCTCAACAGAGGACTCTCTTGCCTCATCTAGAGCTGCCCGGACAATAGATGTGTCCGCATCATCGGGGCATTGCTGTACACTGGTCCTCTTTCTCCTGAATGTCTCAGCAAGTAGAAGAACGAGCTGAGCCTTGTTACTCTTGTTGTCGAAGAACTTTTCTCTTGGAACGATGTTTCTGATGTCTGGGCGAATCAGAATGTTGCAGCATGTGTTCTTTGTTCGTCTCAGGTGATCATGGTCCTTGGTGGAGCTGCTGTATCCATCAAAGACTACAGTGCGACAGAGGCACTAGCTCCCCATGGACTTCACAAACCGGATGTAACTCTCGGAGATATCGGTCCATGTGAGGTTAGTCTCTCACCTGATGTTGTGCAGGAGCCACCCACCATCAATCACCAGGCTTGTGTAGGGGGGGGGGGGGGGGGTTATTCAATGGGTTCGACAAATGTCTTCAGGACTCTTGCTAAAGCAGCCTTGTCTGGCTTTCGCAACTTCTGATCTTTGTCAAATTGAGACATCGGTGTTGGCGTCAACTCAAATCGCAGGGCCTGTTTGGTCTTGACTTCGCGCACACAGATGATGATGAGGCGGTTGAAGAGCTTGAGTGTGTCAATAACCAGTTTCTTCTCATTGACTTTTGGTCCACGTCTGAGGGTCTCTAATGATTTGAACTTGTGCTTAGTTTCCATGGTATCCAGAACAGCTTTTCCATCCATCTTGGCCTGTATGGCTCTGCCAACTTCCTCTGCCTGATCAGCATTAACTGGGTCTTTGTAAGTAGAGCTGAACCCCATGGAGAAGGATATCCGGGTCATCTTGTCCCGTGTTGCATCAAAGGTGTTTACCTCTTCCAACCATCCAACAATGGCGTTGACAGCATCATCGTTTTTCTTCATCTGTGATCTTTTGACACCTGTGTGGACAGGTACACCACGTTTGTTCATACCTCCTTCCAGCTTCTGGTGAATGAATGAGAGGTGGTTTAACGCCTGAACCCAAGACTTATGAGCAGATTCGTTTCGAAAGCGTCCTCTGTTTAAACCACCTAAGGACTTGGCCTCACACATGAGTGTGGTTTCTAGCTTGATGTAGGTCAATATGCCTGACCACTAATGGTCTGAGAACGTGAATGCATGATTGCTCTACAGAGTGAGTTTGGTAAGAGTTTTTTGGAACACTTGACTCTCCTGTCGCTGCTGAATTAGACGTATGTACAGCCTTGCTCCCTTCGCGCACTAAGAGTGACTTGCTGCTGCGAAGGTGTTGAGCATTGCAATGATGCAGCTGAGGTGACCTGTGTGATCCGGGATACGCTCACACCTGATGAACACCTTGACGAAGTCGATTCTGCCGTGGTACCAGACCCTGAGTGCAGGTGTACTTCCTCCTTCAGCCAAGGTCTTAAACCTCTTTGCCATCTTTTCCTTGAGCACAGTGACTAACCGTGGCATGCGCGTTGTACCTGTTGGGAATAATTAGTTTGAAATTTATATTAATTACATATGAAAACAGATTTGGCACCGCATTTTGAGTATTAAAATATAGTTTGAGATTTACAGATTAGGGAGATGGCAATTATCTGTTTTCTCATCTTTCGCTTTTTTGATGAAGTCTTCCATTTCTTTGAACTCCTGCTCGCTGAACACAACATCTCTCACCAATTTGGTAATTCCCGCAGATGCAAGAAGGTGAAACCGGATGGTCTTGGCATAAACACCACCTGAGAGGAGTGTTCTGCAGTGCTGCTGACCTGGTAAACCATCTGTATCAGTTCTATCAGCCCTGAGTCTGCCATGATTGTCCCGATGGACCCCAGGAAACTTTTCAGGAGGTGAAACCTGCCTAATATTGTGATTATGGGCCACTCAGACTGGAGGACTACAGCATATGAGTTGCTTTCAACCATATTGGCAGATTGAACGTGATGACAGCAGGAGACTGATTGCTGCGTAAGCATTCCATTAGAATAGTGAAGATTGTGCTGTAGTCATTCAAGTCACCATCAATGATTGGAAGAAACTCAATGAGGGACTTCTCCTTGCATTCAGGTTGGTGTATTGACTTCATGAAGCCATTCGAGTTGGGATGTTCAAATGCAGGGTTGTGATTCTTAACAGCACATCCTGCCGCCCAAGCGATGTCCCCTGGCAGCTAGACTGGAGGGTCTTAACGGAGATCTGCTATCGGAACAAACTGAAAGTCTGTCAATACTTTCTTTTCCAGAAGAAACAGCAGAATGTTCACTTCTACTGCTTTCTCCTCAAAGTTTATCTTTCTTCTTGGGATAGCTATGAGAAGCTCATCTTGTCTTGTCACCGGAGCCGGACAAGTTGCCTTGATGATGCCCATAGCATGGAATGCTGTGTTCCCGTTCAGTCACAAAATGTTCAGATCTATATTATCACCAACGAATTGTTGAACTGTCCTTTCCTCTGGAACCTTTCTCTGTCCTTTCCTCTGAAGTACAGAGGTTTGAAGCTCCTCATCCATATCATCATCACTTCTCTCCTCTTGGTCTTTTGCTCGTTTTGCAGATAGGACTGCATCAACTTCTGCTTCCTCAATCTTCATGGCTCCTGCTTCATCTTCGTCTGCGATCACAATATCCTGATCCATGCTAGCAAGGGCATTTTTCATACTCAAGTAACAATACTTGTAGTGATGGAGTTCAACATACGATTCACAGTATCCTAAGTGATGAAAACGTTCAATCAGCCACTTAGATCCAAACTTGTGGTCAAGCTGAATCATAAGTCTGAGGTGAGAGGGAATCACTCCTGACCGTTGGCGGTAGGCTTTCAGCAGGCTTTGGCCCCAGACTGCCACCTTTTCACCAGTTTTCACAATTGGCTTCAGAAACTGCTGGAGGCTGTCGGGAATCAGAGCGAACTGGCAATCTGTATTGGTTATGCTGCCCACTGAAGGGCATTGCTTACAGGAAAGCGGAACTCTTGCCAAGTCTCCAGAAATTAGGTTGATGGCAGTTGAAATTGTGAGCTCCTTGAGTTTAGCATCGTCAAGGGTGTGCAAGCGGGTGATGACCTGTTGGCGGTAGTCTCGAAGGATTACATTTGTCGGGTGTTTCAGGCACACAATGTCCCCTCTTCTCTTGTCTGACGTGAAGTAGAGAGACTCCTCATACTCTTCCAGAAGCATTGTTTTCAGATATCCCCTACCATATGCCAGAGTTTTGTCCTCAGTTGGGTCAAGCTCTACCATCTTCCTGTGTATGTTTCTGAGAGTTGTCACTCAGTGTTCCACTCCTTCATCCATCGATTTGCAGTTTCTCTCTTCGTCAAGAGGCCCATACCATATCTACAATCAAACTTGGTTGCAGTAAATACAACTTTTAGAGTACTTTATCAGGCAAGGGAGTTGTTTTTACTCAAAACTAATAGTTGTAGTCGATTCAGTACCCACAAATACCCCTAGTAAGACATACCACAAGCTAACATTGGCTGATGTATATTTTTCATTTTTTTGCCAAGGCCCTCCTGGTACCTCAACTTTGATTGGCTCCTGTTACGACCGGGGCTACGAATAAAACAAGGGCACTTAATGATTGGACTAGTAATAGGGCACTATGCAACAACGGTATGCTAGATCCAAACCCTCGAACTTATATGCCGGAGAACAAAAACACCTATACCCTCCAGAGTTAATCTGCGATAACGGGGTATCCTTAACTGGGCATAAATGTACTCTACTTCAGGCTAACCCACACTGGTATAGCCTGATAACAAACAAGATAAGATGCAAGCTACGTTAAAATGCATAAAAAGGAATCTATGGAAAGATCAATTAAATCACTGCAAGATTTAATACAATAAAAAAATGCTTCAATACCGTTACTCTAAACAACAATAAACTCTTCACTCCTATCTGAAAGAAAGTGAAGTATAGTCCTACAGCATAGACCTGGAAACTTCTGAAAAAAGTCTGATGCTCATAAGATGCTCGTATCTTAAACTATATAAAGGCAGGAGGTAGGACACCACACGTGTAAATTGAATACACTAAAATATAGGACATATAATGTTAACTGACACAAGGATACTATAAATGCGCAACGATATCAATGCTCGACACTAAAAGAAGTACTTCCTCATCAACGAAACAGTCTGCTATGGTTGTGCGACTCAACAACAACCTAGACTAATAAATGCTGTGAATAATAATGCGTACATATCAAAGAGCTTATATTAAATACTAACAAGTGTTTACTCAATTAATAATGTCTAGCTGGGATATTCTAGGTAAGGAACTGGGGTTGAGCAAGACAGGCTCGTAGCCTAGCGATGTCCTTAAGACTGCATCCTTTAAGGGGGGCGTCCGGCTCATACTCGTAATAGTGCTCAAAACGGCAATATTGCGCAACCCGATATATGGCATCATCACCCATCCCTCTGTCTTCAGTTAAAATCCTGAGGCAATATTCCGTCTGGAAGCATGTTATTTCTGGGCTAGTTTAAAGTTTTCGCGGGTCGCGGGTCGCGCAGACGCATAGAAAATGCATTATGGGTTTCGGATCTGCAAAACAAAAAAACTAAAACCATGAATTTTTGGTGAAAATATGACGTTCTTAGATATTTTGCCTAACAGTATCTGGTACTCAACCCGGGTAACAACGAAGGGTGTGGTGGTAGTGGAGGAGAAAGAGCAGTGTGGTCCAAGCCGCGAGAGAGGTAGGGTGCGGCTGGCCGGCTGGCTTGCAACAGCTCTCGTGCCTTAGTACCTCACGTAAGAAAGTTCACTTGTCGGCGCAATTCTGACGTAACCAAACATGCTACAACAATGTTTCTGGTGTCATTGGAAAGGGCATGAAATTCTCTACAACTCCACGTCGCCCTTTTTTTTTATTTCTTTCCCATTTCGACACACAACCCCGAGACATTTGTCACCTAATTTGTACCTAATTTGTACCTAATTGTAAATGCCCTAATTCTACAATTAGATACAAAATTGAAAAAGTATCGATGTACAATTGAAACTACACCTATTGTTAGTACCCCAATGCATTAAAACAATCAAGCAACAACATTTAAATGAGATTTTGATTTTACAAAAAGTCATAAATTTACACACCTAACTCAAAAAATAATTGTCCTAGAGAATTAAAATTTTGGAAATTTCTTAGTTGTTAGGTCCCCTATACGTGTACAAAATCTTATGAAATACAGACAAAATCCACTGACACGTTCTAGAGTAAAGCCGGACGCTCCCGGACGCTCCCCTTAAGTTACGTTAATTGACTAGGGTGCTCTCTTGATAGAGCCAGATCACAAGTATCTGGTTCTATCCTGGCGACCCTCTAAAGACAAGCAAAGAGGCAGCAAAGTGTGGAACTGGAACAGGCCAAAGCCCTCAGTCAACACAATGCTGCACTCGCAAAGGACGCAGCCGAAAAGACCACCCAGGGTACCACAGGACCGGTCGAAGTCGTGTAGGTATAAGCAAACCGTACACACATCGGAGAAAACGACTACAGTTACCTTCTCCCAGTCTAGCATTAAAGAAAAGAGCAGAAACACAAAATCAATAATAGAGACACACACAAAGTTCTTAACCTCTACTAACAAAGAACCCCCAAACCTATTCTAAGTACATGTAAATATCTTAGAGGACGGCGCATGCAATACGATGGGCCGGCTATGGAAACCGTATGCAGAACCCAAGGGGATAAGTAATTGAATAAAGGCGAGAAGGAATAGAAAAGAAGAAGTTGAGAGAGAAACAGAGGTAAAGGTGGTGATCGGGGGAGAGTATGCAAAGGGATGTTAGATGCACGCGCGCCAAGCCTGTCCTGAGGAGAACAGCTCCTGGGAACCCTCATGGAGGAGGTTAGTTACACAGGAGCCCGCAAGGGCGCGATGATCGGCCAATCACGGGCCGAGACGTCACAAGGCAGCAGGCCCCTAGGACGCGCCAGGATCCGCCAGCCAATCAAGGGCGCGGGAAAGCCCGCGCGCGAGCGGGAAAACTCCTCCGAGCGAGGGAGGCAGCACATACATACACACACACATATTACCACCACGCTGCCTCTATCGCTCTTTCTCATTAACTTCACACAATGCATCTTACATTCTATTAATGATAAAAAATATTTCCTGTTGTCACAGACGAAAATAAAGACCACCACTGGACTGTCTGTGACAATGCGAGTACTAGGAAAGAAAGAACAACATTCTCTAATTACTGTAGCCCATTTCGATGTCCCTGGCGAGCGCTAGTGGCTAACGAGAGGCGATTCTGCCAACGCTGGTAGATGTCACACCCCGCCCAAGATATGGGACGCTCAACATTAGGCGAGCACCATATCTGACAAGGCAGAATGCCGACAAGACCCGTCACACCTAGCCACTCCACCAGAAATGAAATGCAAAGCTCAATCTTAAATAAAACAACATATTAGCATAAAGAATATCTTATAACCCCTCCCAAACACAATAGTATAATTTTAGCCTGCTATGCTCCCTGAGCGAGCTTCACAGAGCCCAGCCTACTAAGTGAAAGACAGGTTCAACTTAGGACTTTAGCTATAACATTAGCAACTTACAATTAACTATAAAAAAGAAAGAGTTTTTATGTGATTTTTTTTATTTAATTTTAATGTTGTTTTTGATGGCTGCTCTACAGGGGCAAGCCTGATTTTTCTCCACTCAAACACACACTGACTGAACGGCGAGGGTTCTCCTGCAAACATACCCTCCCGTGACAAACAATCAGCCAAAACATTATCAGTGCCCTTAACATGCGACACATCCAACTTGTGTTCCGGCAGCAAAACAACACCTGACACTGATAAACTGCCCAGTTCATCACAAGACTGGCACTTCTCTTCGCTCTCTCCGGCAACGGGGCCTGCCAATAACCTTTCACTAGTTCTACCTTCGTGATGAGCGAGGCAGCCCCGATGCGGTCTATGGTGTCGTCAACTCTAGGTAATGGATAGGCGTCTGTCAGGGATAATGCACCCACACTCTTGCAATCACCATACACACGGATCTTGCCACTCAACTCAGGTTGCAAACTCACTGGCAACGACCACTCATGATATCCCTTATCCCTCAGGCCCTTTTTCCACATGTAGTCTAGCTCTGCTTTCATGACAGACTGTTGAGCAGGATTTATACGGTAGGGAACTAACTTGAGCCTTGCACTGTCTCCAGCCTCCATGTCGGATTCTACCCCGTACATCAGGCCTGGAGAAGCAACAAACATGCGGATGTACTGCCACAGCCTAGTAAACAACATCTCTTGGCGCTCAGGAACAAGAGGTTGCAACTTATCTCGAAGAACAACATGCCTAGTGCCCTCCCACACCCCAGCCGAGACCGCAGCTTCTAAACTAAAGTCTCCCTCCTTCTCCACCTTCGTCCCTAGAACAGCCAGGTCATGAGAGGGACAATCAGTACCACCTGTGCAGTCACTCCCATAGTCCATAAGTGCTATGGCTTCCCCGCCGATACCGTACATGCGCACCCCCGCATTCCTTGCGACTACATCTGCCTGCGCAGCATCACCGCCTTCAGCGACATATCCAGATACAGTCGGTCTGTGGTAGGGCTGTGGCATTCGACTAGAGCAGCATTGGGAGGCTATGCGACAACCGGGCACATCCACTCCACAGCCAACCTCACCAATCTGCTCAATGTCCTCATTCTGACCACCACCCTTGGCAGCCATGGGTCGACCCTGACCTGACAACCATGCCAAAGCCTCGTCGCCCATCTTGAACCACCGAAACAACGAGGCTAACGGTCTACTAACATTCAAGTGACCTGCCAGCGGGACATCGTGTACAGCATGAGTTGTGAGGCCTGGGTGCTCGGCACGACCAGTGGGGTATGAACCGAGCCGGTGCTGGAGCGCTGCACACTGCTGCTCAGGCAGGTGCTCTAGCGCTTCCACAGCCACCAGACTCGTGTCCCCCGCCCACTGCTCCACCGAGACATGACAATCCCAACTCTCCTCCACCTGTGCTCCACTGCCCCCCTCTCCTTCTCCACCTTGGCCGCTGCAGACCAACGCAGGGACAGTAGGCTGCTCAGGTGGTTGCCTCACAAACTCCTTTAACAGGTTCACATGACATGTTTCCCCGTCCTCGTGTTCAATAGCCCCGTTCCCACAACTCTCCTCCACCTGGGAACTACTCTGTCGCGGAGTGCCATCACGCCCAACCAAACCATGTCACTAATGGGGACAGGTTCTGGGGCCACTCCGGAGCTCACCTCTGGGTCAAGTACTGAGTCGCCAAGAAGAGCCGCTGGGTCAAAACTCACAAAACTTCTCCCAACTTTATCTTTCTCCTTCCGACCGTTCCTCCGCTGGTCTAGAGACTGAGGAGTAGGCTGTGACACCTTAGATGCACGAGATCGGGTGACAACACACGCCCTCTGCTGTAATTGATACCTCTCGACCAACTCCTCCCTCCTCACGTCGGCCGCCCTCTCGGCAATGACTAAGGGTGGAACCTCAGAAGTAGGCACCGCAAAGTCGTTGCCGCGAAGAAGGTCGACGCCCTCTACTGGCAGTTTCTCTACGATTCCAACATCTATCTCTCGTGTCACACCATCAACCTCCAGCTCCACTCGAACCAACGGGTATGACCTTGTAGCATTAATACCCTGCACCACAACTACCCGTGCTGCGTTTACAAGGTTGGCCTGTAAAGTTTTTCATCAGAGTCTGGGATGCACCTATATCACGCAACAACTCCAACCCATGCTTGTAACCAGCCCAACTCACGCAGCCACGCCCTCTATGGTCGCAAAAAGCATCGGGGACAGGTTTCGAGCCTTCCGGACACTCCTTCACTGGCTGTGCCCCCGCATCTGACATATCACCCCGGGTAAATGCAGAAGACCTCAGAGACACCCCAATGTTGCTAGCCAAAGACACGACTGCTGTAGGTTGGTTACTAGGGCAGGAACGTGCAAAATGCCCCTTGTTATGACACTTAAAACATTCTACTTCACCCTTGGACTTCCCCGGAGGTGGGGAAGGGCCCTGACCTTTCTTAAACGGGACGGTTTTGGGTTTGTGATCATAATTAGTATCATTGCTCTCACTTTTGTTATTAAATGTTGCATCACTGACTCGGAGGGGTGGAGTGTTGCACCCCTTGTTAATTGCATCGGTCCGTTGTGCAGACCCGCACCCACGAATCAGCGATAATCTCAGGTCAGCCAACTCAGCTGCCTTTTGTAGAGTTTTAGGCTGTTTCTCTTTGAGGTTCAAAGTCAGGTCGCCGCCTGTGCATTTGAAAAATTGCTCTAGAAGGAGTAACTGCTCAAGCTCTTCGAACGTCGTCACCTTCTCTGACCTCAGCCAATTTTTCAAAGCATCAGACAGTTCCCGGGCATGTTCTAGAAAAGTGCACTCACGACCCTTCGTAACACCCCGAAACTTCAACCTATATGTCTCTGGTTGTAACTCGTACGCCCGCAGAACAGCTTTCTTCAATACCTCATAATCGATGCAAGACTCCAAGGGCAACGCATCATATGCCTTGAGTCCTTTGCCAACCAACCTAGAGGAAACAAAGGCTGCCCACTTAACCTCGGTCCATTGGTACTCTCGGCACTTCTTCTCAAAACGCAGGAATAACTCGGTGACACCCGACTCATCTTGACCTGTTTCTAACTTCTAACCCTTCTTCTTATACTGTCGATCTTTTCTCTCCTTTGGGCTCCCCCGACCATAAACTTATCTCTGTCACCTGTCCTATCTCTCCAGTACAGCCACCCGATCCTCCTAGCCGGCGGCGCTTGTGGCACTTTGGCGCTGCCGACTGGGAGGCTCTTCGGCAGTACTTCTTTGATTTCCCATGGAATGATTTCTGCTTCCATGGCCGAGGACCCTCGGAGAATGCTGAACGCATTACCGAGGTAATCCTATCGGGCATGGAAGCATACATTCCATTCTCTTTCTCTCAGACTAATGCTAAAAAATCTTGGTTTACTCACGCCTGTTCTACTGCTGTCCGCAATAAGGAGGAAGCATTCAAATGGTACCGACGCCTTAAAACTCAAGACTCTCATTCTTCATATGTTTCTGCCCGGAATCAAGCCAAATCTGTTCTTCAACTTGCCAAACACTCTTTCATCAATAATTAATGCACTGAACTATCCAACTCTAGCTCTTCCCAAGCTTTCTGGCATCTAGCCAAAAACCTCTCCAACAATTTCTCTTCCTCGTCTTTCCCTCTCCTTTCCCACTCTGATGGCACAACCATCACTTCTTCCTCTGACAAAGCTAAACTCTTCGCTCAAACTTTTGCTAGAAACTCCACCTTCGATGATTCCGGTGCTATTCCTCCCTCTCCGCCCTCCTCTCTCTTACTTATGCCTAATATCCTAATCTCTTCTAAAGATGTACTTTCTACCCTCTCTGGGCTTAACACTAATAAGGCGTACGGTCCGGACGGTGTTCCTCCTGTTGTTCTCAAAAACTGTGCTTCCGTGCTGACTCCCTGCCTAGGCAAACTCTTTCGTCTCTGTCTATCCTCTAACGTCTTCCCTTCATGCTGGAAGTTTGCTCACATTCAACCTGTCCCAAAGAAGGGTGACCGCTCTCAAGCCTCCAACTATCGTCCAATTGCTCTTATCTCTTGTCTTTCTAAAGTTTTTGAAACTATTCTTGCTTCCAAATTTCTTAAGCATTTCTCTTCTCATAATCTGCTCTCAGATCGCCAGTATGGCTTCCTTAAGGGTCGCTCTACTGGTGATCTTCTTTCATATCTTACTAACTCTTGCTCATCCTCCTTTCGGGACTTCGGTGAGACTTTTTCTATTGCACTAGACATATCGAACGCCTTCGATAGAGTCTGGCATAAATCTTTAATTTCTAAACTACCCTCCTTCGGTTTCTATCCCTCCATCTGTGCCTTTGTCTCCAATTTCCTTTCGGCCATTCCATAGCCGCGGTTGTGGACAGCCATTGTTCACTTCCTCACCCTATAAACTCCGGTGTTCCTCAGGGCTCTGTCCTATCTCCTATTCTTTTTCTAATTTTTATAAATGATCTCCTTAACTGTACCTTAATTCCCATCCATTCATACGCAGACAACTCAACCTTACACTACTCCATTAGTTTTTCAGAACGCCCCAGCCAGCAATCCCTCAACGACAAACGTAATGAAGCCATAGAACTCTTAAATTCTGATCTAAATACTATTTCCAATTGGGGCAGAGAAATCCTTGTTAACTTTAATGCTTCCAAAACCCAATTTCTCCATCTATCTACCCGTCAGGATCTCCCAGCGGACTATCCCTTATTCTTCAACAATACAAAAATCAACCCTTCATTTTCTCTCAATATTCTTGGTGTCTCTTTTTCTTCTGCTCTCATTTGGAAGGACCATATTACCAGTCTTGCTAAGGCAGCCTCCCAGAAGCTGGGTGTGCTCAACCGCCTTAGGGGGTTCTTTTCCCCTGCACAGCTTCTTGCTCTGTACAGGGGCATAGTGCGCCCTTGTAGTGAGTATTGTTCACATGTGTGGGAAGGTTCCTCTCACACCACTCTCCTAGACAAAGTTGAAAGGAAGGCCTTTCATATCATTAACTCCCGTCCACTCACCAACTCTCTGCAATCTCTCTCTCTCCGCCGCAATGTTGCATCTCTCTCGCTATTCTATCGCTACTATAATAATCAGTGTTCCTCAGAGCTATCCCAGTGCATACCACCTCCTTTACGTAGGGCACGTGGTACCCGTCTTGCAACTCAATCCCACCCCTGCTCTGTGCAACTCTCCAACCCAAGAGAGCAGCGGCTCGCTTGGTGTAGTGACTAGCGTCTCGGACTTCCACCCAGAAGGCCCGGGTTCGCGCCCACGCTCGGCGCATTAAAGATTTTTCACAAGCACTGAGTCGTTACCATCCCTCATGAGCAAAGGGATGGGGTAGTAGTACAGGACCCCAATGGAAATACGCCTAATCGGCCTTATTGAGCTATCCTTAGCTAGCTTAGCATGCGCTAGCTTTAAGAACTATTATTATTATTATTATTATTATAAGAGTGAAACGTTACTCTCAAACTTTCTTCTACTCAACAGCTGAGCTCTGGAACTCTCTCCCAGAATCAGTCTTTCCCTCTTCCTATGACTTAAATTGCTTCAAACTCCGTGTGTCCAGGCATTTTGGCTCGAACGTCCCTTGATTTTGGCCCTGTCACTCTTTCAACTATGGGGGAGGCACTTGCTATAGGCAGTTATGCCTTTTGCCTCCCTCAATCACATAGAGAAAAAAAAAAAAAAAAAATGCAGGGACTAACTTAAGAAGGTGCGATAAAGACTGATCAAGACCTCGATTCCCAGAACCGAGACGCTGCCCTGTCGACTCCACCCGAGACTTCTCAAGCTCTATGTCTGCACAGTACATGGTCTTTCTCTCCTCAGCCTGAATCCTGAGCTCAGCCTCCCGCTGCTGCTGCTGAATCTTAGCCATCTCAATCTTAGCCATCTCAAGCTGGTATTCCTGCTGCTTAGCCATCTTAGGCATCTCAAGCTGGAAGATCAAATCTGGAGTTAAACCTTGAGGAGGAAGAGATGCAACAATTGGAGACCCACCCAGTGATCCACCCAGGGGCAAACCACGCTGCTAGTGACTATCGGCCTGCGGGAACGTACCCGGCTCCGGAGCCCGAGGGGGCGCCATTGTAGGAGTCGAGTGGAATGGGGGCTGGGCCGAAGGTGCCCCAGCTCCTGCTCCACCCGAAGCCCCACGCACCCCACCGAGCACACAGGCCACCAGGTCACTTCTCGTCATGCTGCTAGTGCCAACATGCCCCATGACCGTGGCCAAACACTGGAGGCCATACCGATCAATCCCCGACACCTGGTCAACAGTAATAGGCATCTCCAGAAACTTCCTTGCATCCTCCTCACTAGTTACTTCTCTAATGCCTTCTAACAAACCCAGCTTCTGCACCTCAGAGTCTGCTTCCCGTACTGTGTCCTCACTGTGCATTGATCCGTCGTTCGACATAGTGTCCACCGGAAATCGTCAACGTTTATAAAAAAAAAAAAAAGTACCTAAACTCTCATGTAGCACTATTCACTCAAAAAATGCTTGAAGACAACTCAAGTGCTATACTACGTTGCCAAAAAAAATCCAACGTGTCCAAAATATTCCTCAAAAAACAAATGTCCAAAAATCCTGCAATTATTACTTAGTTCATTTGGTATGACGATTATGATAAGATACTAGGCAAGGTCGCCATTTGTTACGACCAGGGCTACGAATAAAACAAGGGCACTTAACCTCTCCGCGGCGCACAGGGGGTTTTCTACAGGGTAAGACTGTGCGCACCTATGATGATTTTGGGACCTATTGCAAATTTCGATAAAAAGTACATCATCGTGTAGGGAATGTTTGCGTGCATCGGCCCATATATATTTGACCCCCCAAAAAATGTCTGGGGGGGGTGGGGGAACGGTCCGTAGTTGAAAAATGTGGAGCGAATGGCACCGTGCGGCTAGATTGTCATCGAGCGGCGAGATTTCCCTGCCGAATATTTACGCGCGCAGGGGATAGAAGGAGAGGGAGGAGGGGGTGGGTTACCGTGTATTATCACGTATATGTCCATTTTTGAGCCATTTTAGGCTATGTAGAGTATGTATACGTGTGTAGGCCACCCATATAACAATGAATATGCCTCATAGTGACCAAAAATTGCAATATATAAGGGAATTATAAGAGAATTTTTAGGCGGGAATGAAGATGTGTTGGAGGTTTGGCGGCAATTTATGAGCTGAGAGTGTGGTTTACGCCATACATATCACGTATATCTTGTACGTAGAGCACTGTCATGCTATAATACAGACTTGTACGTATGTATACGTGCCATATATCAAAATATATACCGCATATAGACCAATTCATGCGATATTTACGCACATTATCAATGAGTTTCTATGCGTGAACCAAGGTGTGAGTGAGTTGTGCTGGGAATGAAAGGGGGAGAGGGTGTGTTACGCCATAAATATCACGTAAATCTTGTATTTAGAGCACTGTCATGCTATAATAAAGACGTGTACGTATGTAGGCGTCCCATATAACAAGGAATATACCGCATATAGCCCAATTGATGCGATATTTACGCAAATTGTGAATGTGTTTCTAGCAGACGGAAGCCTGAAAGGGTGGGTTGGGGGTGGGTGGGTGGGAGGGAGGGAGGGAGGCATGCAGGGGTGCAGGGAGGGAGTGAGTGAGTCGTGAAGAGAAGGAAGGCAGGCAGATCTCTAGATAGATAACCAGCTGTGTGACAATTGTGAAGGCGCCCGAGGCGTATGGATGCTTGGGATTTTGAACCTTATGTCTTCCAGGTGTCTGGTGTTTGTTGCCACCAAGAGTTTTACAATAACATGAGTCAGGAATGGAGAGAGAGAGAGAGAGAGAGAGAGAGAGAGAGAGAGAGAGAGAGAGAGAGAGAGAGAGAGAGAGAGAGATAGATAGAAACTGAGACATGCGTATGTCGTACGTATAAATGGACTTCAGAATTGCATTTTTATGCAAGCAGACATTGCATTTTAGACACATGTGAAGTACCACAGAAACATGTAGGCCATTGACTGTAAATAAAGTACTATATTATAGACCACCAGCGACGGTGGTCAGTAAACACAGGCAGATTGCCTTTTGCGATAAAGGGCTAAATATAGAATGGTGTCTCCTTACACTTGCGAAAGGGTAGATTGCCACCAGAGAAACGTTTACTTATTTATTTCCAAGTAATATGCAATCTAAATGTATATTCGAGACCTACTGCAATTATTTGTATGACAGTCATGACTATGTATAATCCAATATACGCGCGTAGGCGAGACATAAGAAAGCTGGTTGAGCAATTTTCGACACCCACACAGTTATTATTCTTTTTTATTTACAATATTATACAATACAAATGTATTTGTGAAGAGTATTTTATCCATTATTGTATTTATCAAATTTTGTTCCCAGACAGAGCTGCTGTGGCTGGTGTAGCTGGGGCATAAGGGAGCGGCAAGGGTCACCGCTTGACCGTGTGAAAATGAGTGGAGTCGCACTGAGAGGGGCAATTTTGCTGAATGTTTGGGCAATTTTTGACAGAATAAAGTTATATAATTACTAATTCTTGACAGAGACAAACTTTTATAAACCTTGGCATTGGTAATTGATAATCCCATCAATTTACAAACGTAAATTGGTGGGATAATTCATTTTTTTTTGTATATTGTCATTTCGATTGTAGACACAAAGTTTTGAGTGATATTTGGTATGAGCTCCTGTGGCATGGTTGGTAAGGTCGCGGACTGGAAAACTCAAAGTGTGCTAGGGTTGTGTGATCGAATCCAGGAGGGGGTTATGGGGAAGGTTTTATATTGTCTAGAACATTTTTGATAAAAAAATTTTTTTACAAGATCATGCCATTGTATTCAAACAATATGAAATATTCATAGAATATATCATATTGTAAGAATACAATGACATGACCTTGTGTTTTTTTTTATTATCTTGGTAGGTTTGACAGGACTTGTTGAAACATATTTATTTTTGTACAATTCATTTGAGGTAAGAAAATAATCATATACACATGACTTTGGCTAATAACAAACATATATATTGATATACTAAAAAAATAAGGCATATTACATGTAAATCTTTGAAACTTATAAACTAAATAATGAAACATACAATTATATAATGTAAAAGCTATATCACAGGGACATCTTTGGAACTTATACATTATATAATATATATGTTACATTATGAGGTAGCGTGATCAATTAGGTCAGGTCAGGTAAGGTAGGGCGCGAGTCCAGGACAGGGCTGGGCAGGGGGCGAGTCCAGGGCAGGGCACGGGGAGAGTCCAGGGCAGGGCAGGGCAGGGCAGGGCAGGGCAGGGCGACACTCAATAATTTTTGAAGGTGTGGTAGTCCCTGAAGCAGTCACCCAGGCAGAGTGGAACTTTGCACTCTGCGCACATTGAGGTGACTCTTTTTGTGACATGGGGTTTCCTGACACTGGAGCTGCAGACAGTGCACTGCGCCTGCCTGTGACGAGTGCCAAGCATCTCAGTGTTGATGGGGTAGTGTCTTTCGACACCCAGCTGGATACGGTCAGGAACGTGATCCCCACGCCATGCCGTACGTCTGTGAGTGGTGGTGCCATACTTCTCCAGGAGTTGGTATGAGACGTTGTACACGAACTCCCGGAATTTAAGTTTCTGGTTTGGGGCCATATTCTTTTTTACCAACCACAAGTTGTAGGCGTTCAGCATCGTTATGTCAACAAGGTGGAGGAAGAGCTTGTGATACCACTTCACAGTCTTCCTCAGACACTCAACGCCTGACAGCTGACAGTCAGACTTGTCCACCATGCGCATGTTTTTGGTGTAGTCCACTACCATGTCGGGCTTGTAGATGGTCTTCCTGGTTCGGTAGTGGATTTTGCCAGAATCCATCTGGGCACCTGTGTGGACGGTGGAAAGCAGGTGGACGTCTCGCTTATCCTTCCACTTCAGGGCTATCACTTTCCCACACTTCTCGAGCTGCTTGAATTTCTGCCCCTTTCGTCGCCTTCTTCGCACATGCCTCTCGCGGTGTTCCTGGGCCAGGTCGTCTTCTGAAGGTGTGTCACTGGAGGAGGCATCTGTGAGAGGAATGACATCACCTGTGAATTTTGGCATAAACTTTCTTGTCTTTCTGACAGTCCCACATGACCCCGTTTGGTTGTCATGAAGAAACTGGCAGAGAGCAGGAGAAGTATACCAGTTGTCAGTGTAGATGATGTGGCCTTTGCCCAGGTAAGGTGCCAACATTTTCCTGACGATGGCACCTGACATGCCCATGGGGTCATTGGCAGCGGCTTTCGGTATGTCAATGTCAGTGCCTGTGTACACGATCATGTCAAGCACTATTCCAGTTTCGCAGTCACACAAAACGAAGAGCTTGATTCCGAACCTATGCCTTTTCAAGGGGATATACTGTTTGAAAACAAGACGTCCTGTGACGCATGTCGAGTATGAGCATGCTGTACAGAACGCCCAGTCAGGCCCCACCCTCGCTAGGATCGTCAGGGCAGGAACTTTGGCTGTAGTCTGTGTAGAGTTTCCTAACTCAGTTTATGTGAACCGTTGTACTATAAGTATTATCATTATGTATTTTGTTTTCTTCTAAGTCAACGAGTTCTATTTTAAATCATTATATATAAGTATTGTGTGTGGGAGATTTATATATATATAATGATGTGATGAGAGAGAGCGAGTTATGTAACGGAGGACAGTGTGCGCGCCACGAGGTGTGTAGGCCTCACTCCCTCCTCCCTCCTTCCCCCCTCCCTCCCCCCTCATCAAGAGCGTGGGAATCCTTTGTCGATCCCAGATTGAGAGAGCGAATGTGACGTCATGATTGCCGTTATGCTCGCTACGGGGCCGAGTATAAAAAGGGAGGTCTCGCCATTTTTAGATCAGAACTCATCAGGCAAAGCGACCTCTCATATCCCTTGCAACTATCCATATTCTTCCGACTGATGTGAACTTTCTCTACTCTCTGAACAGCCTATCTTCTACTCTTCTCGTCCCTTTTTAACCAATGACCCCTTTGGTGCAGATTTAGTCAGCCAAAGTATTATCGCTTGAGTTCTCACGAGATAAGTGCCTGTTAGATAGCCTATTTTTGGAAGGGTTAACTAGAATAGGATTGATTGATGTTTGTTGCACTCGTATATGTATTTCCCTGTGTACTATTATTCATGTTCCTGTTTTCTGCTGGTTTAGGTAATGCTAGACTGGGATAGGGTTCCTCGAGTTGTGATTTCCTATGAGTGCTAGGTTGGTTGAACCAGCACAATTGCAACGGAGACGTGGGAAGCCTAGGGGGTCTTTTTGATTGTGTACCGTGGGAGTTTAGCACTGTGTTGCGAGTGAGGGCTTTTGCCTGTGCCACCCAACACTGTGCTATCTCATTTGCTTGACTTTGAGAGGATCGCCAGGAGAGAACCAGATACTAGTGATCTGGATCTCTCAAGAGAGCATCCCGTCAATTACCGTAATTTGGCCGCACAGTCTTAAGGACCTCGCTAGGCTACGAGCCGCTTGCTCAGCCATTGTCTCTTAACCTTAGATATCCCAGCTAGACTTTGCTCGACCAGCAGATACAGCATAGTATTGAAGCTTCTCCTTATGTATATTATTGTTTAAGCACTATTGATTTCATGTGTGGCACGCTTAGCTACTTCAGAGATTAGTGGCCCACGAGCACAATCTTAGTAGGCTATTGCCAGTGCATTGTCGGAGTACTTCTTCTTAATGTTTGCCATATCCTATTGCTTATTCTTATTCTTATAATTCTTCTTATGTCAATTTAAAGCCTTTAATTACCAGTGAGTTATTCATTAAATTGCTGTTCAAAATCCGATGCTTACTTCTTATGAGTATTCGAGAAGCATCTAACTTATCAGAAGATTCCTTGCTTGATGCTCGAGGACTATTGTTTAACGTAACGTAATAGTGCCGATCCGAAGTAGAGGGTGGAGGACTTCTTAAGTTCTTAGTTCAAGGGTGGATTACTTCGGCTTCGGCCAACACTATTCTTTAGTGTTGTAGTACTTTCTTCTTTGTTTGATTGTTGACCAGACTAGATAACTCCCGTCTTGCTATTAGTCTGTTGTGTGAAACGCTAGTACCGAGTTCTTGTATACCCCGTTATAGCAGATAGAACTCTGGAGGGTAGTGGCGTTTTTTGTTCGGCTGGCAGTACTCTGGGGTTGGGATCGTGTGTTTCCGTTGTGGCAGCGAGCCATACTCGAGTCCTGTGTAAGAGCCCTAGTGTACCCGAGTGCCCGGTCGTAACAAATGGCGACCTTGCTTAGGATTTTGTGAACAGTATAATTTTTTGCAGAGTTGTACAACATTTGTTTGTTCGTACTTTAGCGTACATATTGAAGAATATTTTTTTTTGTAAGGCAATTAGGAGAGCATTTAAGAGACTCCAGTTAATTTAGTAATTAGTGCTTGCATAAGGGAGTTTAACACTTTTGTCTCGAGAATTTTTTGGTGAACTTCAGTATGTCGGGCCCTAGTACTGACGAGGAGCGAGAGATGCTATGTGAGGAGGTGCCGTTAGTAACTAGTGAGGAGGATGCTAGACTTTTTGTGAGTAAGCAGTACCATATGACGGAGGAGAGGCTGACTGGGGTGAATGTTTATGGCTTGCACCTGATAGCCAAGGTTTTGGGTCTATCCAATGTAGGAGGGATGTCCAAGGGGGAGCTGATTTCCTGGGTGTTGCGTGGGCGACATGGGGTTTCGGAGGAGAGGGCGTTTGGGGGGGTTCCTCCCCAGATCCCCTCTCACTCGACTCCCACAGTGCCGTCCACTCAGTTGCCGGAGGTTAGCACTCTCCCACAGAGGGATGAGCATTGGAAGATTGGAGTGCCCTCGGGCGGTGCGTATGGTGGTTCCCCAGTTCTTGCCCCCCCTCCTTCAGTAGTGGCAGTTCCCTCTTCCGGCCTGTCTCCTGAGATGATATTTAAACTCGAGCTTGCTAAAATTGAGTCTAGGAGGCATGAGAAGGAGATTGAGGCTGAGACTAGGAGGCAGGAGAATGAGACTAGGAAGCAGGAGAATGAGACTAGGAAGCAGGAGAAGGAGATTGAGGCTGAGATTAGGAGGCACGAGGCTGAGCTTAGGTACGACTCAGAGAAATATTGTGCTCAAATAGATTTAGATAAGACTCGTGCAGAGTCGACAGGGATTCGGATGGGCCGTGAGGGCCAAGTAAGAGAACAGTCCTTGTCCCACTTAGTCAAGTTGGTGCCGGCATTTAGTGAAACTGAGGTCACAGAATTTTTTAATCGTTTTGAGAAGAAGTGTAGGGAGCATAATTGGCCTGAAGAGAAGTGGGCAGCTCTAGTCTCCTCAAGACTTACGGGTAAGGGTCTGAAGGCTTATGATGCACTGCCTTTAGAGTCTTGCATTGACTACCCAGTATTGAAGAGAGCTGTCCTACGGGCATACGAGTTGCAACCAGAAACATATCGATTGAAGTTTCGGGGTGTTACGAAGACTAGGGAGGCGACCTTTCTTGAACATGCCCGGGACTTAAAAGATGCACTTGCTAACTGGACACGTTCTGAGAAAGCTGAGACGGCCGAACAGTTGACTGAGCTGTTTCTGCTCGAGCAGTTTTATAAGTGTACTGGTGCAGATATGACTTTAACTATTAAAGAAAAGAACCCTAAAACTCTACAGGAGGCAGCTGAGATGGCTGACCTCCGGCTATCATTAATTCGTGGGTGCGGGTCTGCCCAGCGTAGTGAGGCAGGTAACAAGGGGCGTGACACCCCACCCCCCCGAGTTAGTGATATACATTATGCAAACAAGTACAAGAGCTATGATACCAAGACTGACCACAAGACTAACACCGTCCCATTTAAGAAGGGGCCGGGCCCTTCCCAGTACCAAGGGAAGCCCAGAGGGGAGTTGGAGTGTTATCTTTGTCATGAAAAGGGGCACTTTGCAAGAGTCTGTCCTAGCAAACCACCTACAGCAGCTGTGTCTTTGGCCTGCAACATTGGTGTGTCTCCGAAGTCTTCTGAGTTTGCCCGGGGCAGTTCGTCAGAGGCTGAGGCACAGCCAATGCAGAAACACCTGAGAGGCTCGAACCCTGCTCAGGATGTTTTTTGCGACCATAGAGGACGGGGTTGCGTGATGTGGGCGGGGCGCAAGCATGGAGTAGAGGTCTTGCGTGATACAGGTGCTTCCCAGACTCTGATGAACAATTTGACTGGCTACCCTATAAATGTGGCTCGGGTGGTAGTGGTGCAGGGTATTAATGCAACTCGGTCATACCCGCTGGTGCGGTTGGAGTTGGAGGTGGATGGTGTGACACGTGAATTGGATGTCGGGATTGTGGAGAAACTGCCAGTGGAGGGCGTCGACCTTCTTCTCGGCAACGACTTTGCAATGCCCGCTTCTGAGGTTCTACCCTTAGTCGTTGCCGAGAGGACGGCCGACGTGAGTAGGGAAGAGCAAGAGTGGGTCGAGCGGTGCCAGACACAACCCATGGCGTGTGTTGTCACCCGAGCTCGGGCAGATAAAGTGTCACAGCCTAGTCCTCCGTCTTCAGACCAGCAGAGGAACGACCAACAGGAGGAGGCTAAAGCTGGAGTTGGTTTTAAGAGTTTTGACTCGGCGGCTCTCCTGGGTGATTTAGTATTGGCACCTATGTTGGAGTCTGGAGAGGCCCCAGGACCTGTCACAGTTAGTGAGGAGGTAGGGCCGGAAGAGACTCCGGGGCAGCAACGTTGCACACGGAGAGAAAAAAGGGTTGCTCAGTTTGATATTGGGGAAGGACTTGGGTTGCTTCGGAAGCATCTAGACAGGTTGGTTCCCTCAGATATTTGTAAACTGCAGTTGGAGGATCCGGAAGTTCAGAAGTGTGGTAATGGTGCTGTCGAGATTAAACACGAGGACGGGGAAGCATGTCATGTGAACCTGTTGGAGGAGTTTGTGAGGCAACCACCTGAGCAGCCTACTGTCCCTGCGTTGGTCTGCCGCGGCCAAGGTGGAGAAGGAGAGGGGGGCAGTAGGGCACAGGTGGAGGAGAGTAGGGATTGTCATGTCTCGGCGAAGCAGTGGGCGGGGGACACGAGTCTGGTGGCTGTGGAAGTGCTAGAGCACCTGCCTGAGCAGCAGTGTGCAGCACTCCAGCACCAGCTCGGTTCATACCCCACTGGTCGTGCCGAGCCCCTGAGTCTCACAACTCGGACGGTGCGAGATGTTCCGCGGGCAGGTCGCGTGAATGTTAAAAGACCGTTAGCCTCGTTGTTTCGGTGGTTTAAGGTGGGCGACGAGGCTTTGGCATGGTTGCCAGGTCAGGGTCGACCCATGGCTGCCAAGGGTGGTGGTCAAAAGGAGGACATTGAGCAGATTGGTAGGGTCGGCTGTGGTATCGCAGTGCCCGGTCGTCACATAGCCTCCCAATGCTGCTCTAGTCTAATGCAACAGCCCTACCACAGACCGACTGTATCTGGCCATGTCGCTAAAAGCGGTGATGCTGCGCAGGCAGATGTCGTCACAAGGAATGTGGGGGTGCGCATGTACGGTATCGGCGGGGAAGCCTTAGCTATAATGAACTGTGGGAGTGACTGCACAGGTGGTACTGATTGTCCCTCTCATGACCTGGCTGTTCTAGGGACGAAGGTGGAGAAGGAGGGAGACTACAGGTTAGAAGCTGCGGTCTCGGCTGGGTTGTGGGAGGGCACTAGGCATGTTGTTCGTGGAGACAGTGCAAGGCAGTTATTTACTAGGCTATGGCAGTACTTTCGCATGTTTGTTGCTTCTCCAGGCCTGAGGTACGGGGTAGAATCCGACATGCAGGCTGGAGATAGTGCAAGGCTCAGTTTAATTCCCTGCCGTATAAATCCTGCTCGACAGCCTATGGTGCAAGCAGAGCTGGATTACGTGTGGACGAAGGATCTGAGGGATAAGGAATGTCGTGAGTGGTCGTTGCGTGTAACTTTGTCCGAGCGCGCTAAAGAGGTATGTGGTTTTGTTGTGGACGGGAGTACCTACCAGTGCAATGTTATGCCCTACGGACTTAAGAATGCACCAGCAACGTGTCAGAGCCTGATGAATGAAAGTGAAAAGGACAATGATGCGCTGGGGCATTTCGAGATCTATGTTCCAGCCTATGGTCCGGTCGGTGTAGTTTACCCAGATCATTACCCTCTCAAGATCTTGGACCCGTTTCACAATCGGAATATGAGGCTGACCAGGTGGTCACTAAGGTTATTGGTATATAACCTGGACATAAGCCATATTGCCGGTTGTGACAACGAGGTTGCATGTGGTCGTTCAGGGGTATATGATCCTGGGTAAATTGACACACGGGTAGCCTCCTGCTTTGGTTTGAGTAGTATTTTGCGCTTGGTGCTTGTTGGCTCGCGGTTGTAGCCCAGCGTATGGGGTCGTAAAGCAGGATTGTTGAGCGTTTGGTATAGAAGAAAATAGGCTGCCCTTATAGTGCAGCCGGAAAAAAACATATTAAAATATAAAAATCATATAAAAACTCTTTCTTTTTGATGAAGATAATTGTATAAGTTTGTCATAGCCTATAAGGTTTGAGTAGTCCACGAACTATCAAACGGCTGAGCTGCTGTAAGCTCGCTCTGGGAGCATGATATTGTGTCTTTTACTATTGTTGGGAGGAGTTATGAAATGTGAATTTTTTTCTTATAAGATGTGTTTTAGTGATAAACTCAGCGTTGTTTTAGTGCCATGCGGTCGCTGGGTGTGAGGGGTTTGATGGGGTTCTGTATATCAGATTTTAGCTCAGGGTTGAGCAAGTAAAATCTTGGGGGAGGTGTGACGCATGTCGAGTATGAGCATGCTGTACAGAACGCCCAGTCAGGCCCCACCCTCGCTAGGATCGTCAGGGCAGGAACTTTGGCTGTAGTCTGTGTAGAGTTTCCTAACTCAGTTTATGTGAACCGTTGTACTATAAGTATTATCATTATGTATTTTGTTTTCTTCTAAGTCAACGAGTTCTATTTTAAATCATTATATATAAGTATTGTGTGTGGGAGATTTATATATATATAATGATGTGATGAGAGAGAGCGAGTTATGTAACGGAGGACAGTGTGCGCGCCACGAGGTGTGTAGGCCTCACTCCCTCCTCCCTCCTTCCCCCCTCCCTCCCCCCTCATCAAGAGCGTGGGAATCCTTTGTCGATCCCAGATTGAGAGAGCGAATGTGACGTCATGATTGCCGTTATGCTCGCTACGGGGCCGAGTATAAAAAGGGAGGTCTCGCCATTTTTAGATCAGAACTCATCAGGCAAAGCGACCTCTCATATCCCTTGCAACTATCCATATTCTTCCGACTGATGTGAACTTTCTCTACTCTCTGAACAGCCTATCTTCTACTCTTCTCGTCCCTTTTTAACCAATGACCCCTTTGGTGCAGATTTAGTCAGCCAAAGTATTATCGCTTGAGTTCTCACGAGATAAGTGCCTGTTAGATAGCCTATTTTTGGAAGGGTTAACTAGAATAGGATTGATTGATGTTTGTTGCACTCGTATATGTATTTCCCTGTGTACTATTATTCATGTTCCTGTTTTCTGCTGGTTTAGGTAATGCTAGACTGGGATAGGGTTCCTCGAGTTGTGATTTCCTATGAGTGCTAGGTTGGTTGAACCAGCACAATTGCAACGGAGACGTGGGAAGCCTAGGGGGTCTTTTTGATTGTGTACCGTGGGAGTTTAGCACTGTGTTGCGAGTGAGGGCTTTTGCCTGTGCCACCCAACACTGTGCTATCTCATTTGCTTGACTTTGAGAGGATCGCCAGGAGAGAACCAGATACTAGTGATCTGGATCTCTCAAGAGAGCATCCCGTCAATTACCGTAATTTGGCCGCACAGTCTTAAGGACCTCGCTAGGCTACGAGCCGCTTGCTCAGCCATTGTCTCTTAACCTTAGATATCCCAGCTAGACTTTGCTCGACCAGCAGATACAGCATAGTATTGAAGCTTCTCCTTATGTATATTATTGTTTAAGCACTATTGATTTCATGTGTGGCACGCTTAGCTACTTCAGAGATTAGTGGCCCACGAGCACAATCTTAGTAGGCTATTGCCAGTGCATTGTCGGAGTACTTCTTCTTAATGTTTGCCATATCCTATTGCTTATTCTTATTCTTATAATTCTTCTTATGTCAATTTAAAGCCTTTAATTACCAGTGAGTTATTCATTAAATTGCTGTTCAAAATCCGATACTTACTTCTTATGAGTATTCGAGAAGCATCTAACTTATCAGAAGATTCCTTGCTTGATGCTCGAGGACTATTGTTTAACGTAACGTAATAGTGCCGATCCGAAGTAGAGGGTGGAGGACTTCTTAAGTTCTTAGTTCAAGGGTGGATTACTTCGGCTTCGGCCAACACTATTCTTTAGTGTTGTAGTACTTTCTTCTTTGTTTGATTGTTGACCAGACTAGATAACTCCCGTCTTGCTATTAGTCTGTTGTGTGAAACGCTAGTACCGAGTTCTTGTATACCCCGTTATAGCAGATAGAACTCTGGAGGGTAGTGGCGTTTTTTGTTCGGCTGGCAGTACTCTGGGGTTGGGATCGTGTGTTTCCGTTGTGGCAGCGAGCCATACTCGAGTCCTGTGTAAGAGCCCTAGTGTACCCGAGTGCCCGGTCGTAACAGTCCTTTGAAGAGCACGAGCGACTCATCAATCACCAAATTGAGGAAGGGGTAAAAGTATTTCCTATACCTCTCCAACAACATGGTGAACACATTCCGAACTTTCCATATCCTGTCAATCCTGTTAGGATTTTCGTTGTCTGCAAAGTGCATAAATCTTAGCAGCAACAAAAATCTGTCACGAGTCATGAACTTATTGAAAGTTGGGGTGGCGATGAGAGGGTCGTGCTTCCAATAGTGTTGCAACACATGCTTCTTGATCAGAGGCATGAGGAACAACAAGGCAAAGAACGTCATAAATTCTTCCACAGTCGTATCCACCCAGCCTCGTATTCTCGCTTTTGGAGAAAGGACGTCCAATCTGCCAAACACCCACCTGTAGTAGGCGTTTGTTTGGGCAACGATGTACGTCATTACCTCCATGTCGAAAAAAGCGAGGAAGAAGTCGCTTTCGTTCGCTTGATCGTCACAGGGCCAGTCGTCAGTTGTTCCTGACGTCCCAGGATTGAACTGGGGCACGTCAGGTACAAAATTGACCCCGTCAGACCAATCGAACGAAGGCAGCTCAGGGATCGGAATGTCGTCTGCGTCTGCTTCATCGTCTGAAATATCGCTTCCATGGTCGCGATACAGCACTTCATCATCATCACCCTCCTCTTCACTAGACAGACGATGACCTTCCTCATTTTCGTCACCGACGTCTGACTCACTCCCACTGTCCACTCCCAAATCCCCCCACCCTTGGTCCCGTGCTAGGGCTTCGTCGTCAAAACCTGGGCTGCCAATGTCCTGCGAATCACCATCAAACAGCAGGGCGGCATATTTTGATGGTGTCAGAGTTTTCCGGGTCACTTTTGCACGTGAGGGTGTCTTATGGACAGGGACAGCAGAGGTGGTGGCAGGGGCGGCGGCAGGGGCGGCGGCAGGGGCAGCAGTGGTGCGTGGCCTTGATGGCAAGATGATGGTGGTGCCTGTCGCCCTTCTCTCTGTTCCTTGGGCAGGGGCGGCAGGGGCGGCAGGGGCAGCAGGGGCAACAGGGGCAGCAGGGCCGGCAGGGACACCAGGGACAGCAGGGCCAGCAGTCGCTTTCCCTCTCCCTTTCCCCTTCCCCTTCCCCTTCCCTGTTCCTTGGGCAGGGGCGGCAGGGGCGGCAGGGGCAGCAGGGGCGGCAGGGGCAGCAGGGGCAGCAGGGGCGGCAGCGGCAGCCGGGCCAGGGGCGGCGGCTGGTGGTGGTGGTGGTGGTAGGGGCACTGTGGCTGGCGTACGGGATCTCTTCCCTACGCCCGTGCCTTTAATATGTCCTGCCCCCGCAGGTTTTGCAGCCCTAGGGCGGCCTCCTGCGTCGCTGGTACCGGTAGCAGGGGTGGCAGGGGTGGCAGGGGTGGCAGGGGTGGCAGGGGTGGCAGTGGTGGTAGTGGTTGCTGCAGTGGCCTGGGTCGTGGTGGCAGTGTCCCGAAAGACCAATGACCTCTGTGCCATTGCCCTGCTTGCACGTGTTTTCCGTGCTTTGGGTGCTGGTGTTTCGTCCTCCGAGCTGTAGGGCGTGTCGTACTGGTAGCTAGGGTTTTTGGCAGCCACCCTCTGCCTTCCACGGCGGCTAACACCACCAGAAGGAGGGCTGGTTGTGTCATCAGGGAGCGAGCGTGAGGGACGTGTGGGCTCCATGACTAGTGCGTGGTTACTGGCGCGGTGGTGCTTGCACGAGTGCGGGGCGAGCGTTTGGCGGGGTGGTATCGAGAGTTGACATGTAGTACTATATCCACATCAATTTTCAGCCGCCTGACTATAAACGCGCGGTTTTGGTACGCGTTCAAAAGCTCTGCTCTTAAGAGTCTCCCCGCAGTGCGCCGGGGGAACTCTTATGAGTCTCCCCGCAGCTCCCGGGTTAATGATTGGACTAGTAATAGGGCACTATGCAACAACGGTACGCTAGATCCAAACCCTCGAACTTATATGCCGGCGAACAAAAACACCTATACCCTCCAGAGTTAATCTGCGATATCGGGGTATCCTTAACTGAGCATAAATGTACTCTACTTCAGGCTAACCCACACTGGTATAGCCTGATAACAAACAAGATGCAAGTTACGTTAAAATGCATAACAAAGAATCTATGGAAAGATCAATTAAATCACTGCAAAATTTAATACAATAAAAAGATGCTTCAATACCGTTACTCTAAACAACAATAAACTCTTCACTCCTATCTGAAAGAAAGTGAAGTATAGTCCTACAGCATAGACCTGGAAACTTCTGAAAAAAGTCTGATGCTCATAAGATGCTCGTATCTTAAACTATATAAAGGCAGGAGGCAGGACACCACACGTGTAAATTGAATACACTAAAAGATAGGACATATAATGTTAACTGACATGAGGATACTATAAATGCGCAACGGTAGCAATGCTCGACACTAAAAGAAGTACTTCCTCATCAACGAAACAGTCTGCTATGGTTGTGCGACTCAATAACAACCTAGACTAATAAATGTTGTGAATAATAATGCGTACATATCAAAGAGCTTATATTAAATACTAACAAGTGTCTACTCGATTAATAATGTCTAGCTGGGATACTCTAGATAAGGAACTGGGGTTGAGCAAGACAGGCTCGTAGCCTCGCGATGTCCTTAAGACTGCATCCTTTAAGTTACGTTAATTTACTAGGGTGCTCTCTTGATAATCCAGATCACAAGTATCTGGTTCTATCCTAGCGACCCTCTAAAGACAAGCAAAGAGGCAGCAAAGTGTGGAACTGGAACAGGCCAAAGCCCTCAGTCAACACAATGCTGCACTCGCAAAGGACGCAGCCGAAAAGACAACCCAGGCTACCACAGGACCGGTCGAAGTCGTGTAGGTATAAGCAAACTGTACACACATCGGAGACAACGACTACAGTTACCTTATCCCAGTCTAGCATTAAATAAAAGAGCAGAAACACAAAATCAATAATGGAGACACACACAAAGTTCTTAACGTCTACTAACTAAGAACCCCCAAACCTATTCTAAGTACATGTAAATATCTCAGAGAACGGCGCATGCAATACAATGGGCCGGCTATGGAAACCGTATGCAGAACCCAAGGGGATAAGTAATTGAATAAAGGCGAGAAGTAATACAAAAGAAGAAGTTGAGAGAGAAACAGTGGTAAAGGTGGTGATCGGGGGAGAGTATGCAAAGGGATGTTAGAAGCATGCGCGACAAGCCTGTCCTGAGGAGAATAGCTCCTGGGAACCCTCATGGAGGAGGTTAGTTACACAGGAGCCCGCAAGGGCGCGATGGTCGGCCAATCACGGGCCGAGACGTCACAAGGCAGCAGGCCCCTAGGATGCGCCAGGATCCGCCAGCCAATGAAGGGCGCGGGAAAGCCCGCGCACGAGCGGGAAAACTCCTCCGAGCGAGGGAGGCAGCACATACATACACACGCACATATGACCACCACGCTGCCTCTATCGCTCTTTCTCATTAACTTCACACAATGCATCTTACATTCTATTAATGATATAAAATACTTCCCGTTGTCACAGACGAAAATAAAGACCACCACTGGACTGTCTGTGACAATGCTAGTACTAGAAGAGAAAGAACAACATTCTCTGATAACTGTAGCCCATTTCGATGTCCCTGGCGAGCGCTAGTGGCTAACGAGAGGCGATTCTGCCAACGCTGGTAGACGTCACAATCCCCATAATTTTCCACAAGGATTTGGGTTGGAATAAATTGAGCGGTGTTAGTAGACACCTAAATGAACACATTGGTGAAGAAAGCTATTGGTAAGCAATTTCTTTGCAGATTCCTGGATTGTTTTCTAAAATTCCCTTACTATGAAGTATATATTATGACTTTTAGAAAAATCTTACTTTAAACTCAACTAATTCAGTAAAATGACAGTCAACTAAGGCTAAGTAAACCAATGCCAACTTACAATCATAATATAATTTAACCAAACCGAACCTATCCTAGGCTTACTTTACTTGCCAGTATTTGAGTAAGTTTGTACTGGTTATAAGCTATACTTGTTTGATTGATCTTTTTTTTTTTTTTTTTTTTTTTTTTTTTTTAAAAGAGACAATGAACGGAGGAAGGAAAAACACAGATAAAACAAAAAGGTCCATGTGCCTAAAGGCATCCTCCATTAATAAAATGTTTGTAACAACTGGATTTAAACTTTTGTAGATTGTAAGTTTGTGGAAAGCAACTCGAGGGAAGTGAATTCCAAAGAGTAGTAGTTCTAGGGATAAATGAATTTTGATAAGCAGAAGTTCTGCATTGTGGAGGAGAAAGTGTAAATTCATGGGAGCTCTCAGCTGCCCTAGTTCTACGGGGAAAGATGTGGAGAGGCGGCACAATTGAAGCAAGTTCCTCGGAACAATTGCTGTGAAAATATCTGTAGAATAATGCAAGGGATGCAACGTTTCTTCGTATGGATAATGTAAGAAGGTCCTGTGTGATTGCAGGGTTATTGATTAATCTAATAGCTTTATTTTGAATTTTGTCCAACTGCCTCAATGCAACCACTCCACTTCCACTCCACAGAGGTGAACAGTAATCCATCTGAGAACGCACATGACTTATATATTACGGCCAACTGTTTGAGTTGTTTGTTACCAATTTAGTGCACTATATTCCGGCTAACATATAGTATTGTATTCAGCTTAGTAAAGAACTCTGTTTTTTACTGCCAGAATCCTTCATTCCAAAAGGGGTGGCCAAAAATGAATTTATTCTATCAAAGCAATTCCTTAAATTGTCTATCTTATTTTCACTGGAGGGTTACTAGACCAACCGGCCAATGTTATTGTATAGTGCGTGAGGTACAGTGACGAACATAAATACTGCGACATTAACCAGGTCGCGTCAACTCCGTTATCACGAGATGTTTATACTCAGCTGAATAAAATCGTCTGACGGTAGGTAGAATAAAGTAAAAAGATCGCTGTGAGTTAAAAAACAAAAACAATACCTTTCTAAACAAACGGGCGAGCGTTATGAGGTTGTAGTCACATCATTTATACTCGTGACTGTACGTACACGATCAAAATATTCCCAGTACTAAGCTTATAAATAATTCGATAAATCTACAGTTATACTAGGCAGGGACAATAACCGCACCCCCCCCGCACCCCTGTGACCTCTACCAACCAGTACCACCACCACCAACACCTCCAGCACCACTCAGCATCACACGTGGGTAAACCCCCCCCCCCCCTTCCCCCTTCCCCCACCCACCCACCTGCTATCATCACGCCAGCGCATGGAGATAAGAGTCATGGAGAAGTGAACCAAATCATTCTACACTTCAATGATGCAGAAAAGACAAACATATTGCTGAACATCTGAGGAATATATTGAATACTTACTGGGTGTGCTCTAGATATCTCCCATACCCCTTACCCTACAACCCTACCCTTCCCCCACCCCCCCCTACCCTACCCCCTACCCTACCCCCCCCTTACCCCTTACCCATACCCCACACCCTCCTACAGTCCCTTACCCTACCCCTTACCCATACCCCACCCCACCCCCACACCTGCTACCTTACCCAGTGACCTGTGACCCCCTCACTCTCACTCTCACTCTTGCCCTCGCTCTCTCTACCTCTATTACTAGCTCTCTCTCTCTACCTCATATCCAGTGTTAAATTAATCACCTTCGAAACCACAGGGACATTATCTCTCTCTCTCTCTCTCTCTCTCTACTCTCTACTCTCTCTAGTCTCCACTGATCAACTAATCACTTTCAACATCAGTGAATAATACTATAACCCCCCCCCCCCCTCCTCTCTCTCTCTTCCCTTACTTTACTGACCCCTTCCATCACTGCCCTTTACACTCTCACTCTCACTCTCTCAATCACGCTCTTTATCTCTATCGTGTCATCCCGTTTAATTGTTTACTTAATTTGTGTAAGTCACGTAGCAACAACAAATTATACAGACACAACAATCTTACACATACATCCCACCAGTCTGTCAGGGGGAATATCAAATATGACAAACAATCATACTAATAGGAAATAAACACTGTAGTACAACAATATATGTAGACATACCGAAATATTTTTGAGTGTTGCTACACAGACTATGTACGGATGATAAGGTAAACTTATAATTATCTAAGTAATACTGATTTTTGGACACAAATCATCTTCTTAGTTAGGCACTGCTTAATAGTTTCCTAGAATATTCGTTAGGACCTGTGTACCTGCCTACAGTTATCCTAGACCTACTATTTAAGGACTTAGTAGAGGAACGGACAGAAATGTGGATATAATAATGAGATAAGGATAAGATGGAGGACGCGGACAGCTCAGACGAGGCTCCATCACAAAGGTCAAAAAATTACAAAAAAATGCTGCATATGTACCAAACATGAACACAACTGTGATCATTGCAGTTGTGTGAAAAGAAATAAAAGTTGCACAAACTGTAATAAAGGGAACAATTGTCGTAACCCTTTAGGTAGAAGAGGAACGAGTGGAGAGACGGCAGCAAATTCCCAGAGTGAGCAACGGGAGGCAGATGAGGGAGGCCATCAGGGTGGCAGGGAACCCGAAACAATAAGGGGAGTAGCAAGGGACTCAAGGGCCCCAAGAGAGATAGAAGAACCCCAAGAAGCGGAAAGTAATGAGGAGCCAACAAGAGACACAAGAGAGGGAGACGACAACCGAGATGGAAGAGAGCATGGCAGGCCTCTAAGGGGGCCAAATGAAGCAGGCAGAGGTGGAAACATACTCTGGAAACGATTACGGGAAGAGGAAGTTAGAATTTGGATTGATGCAACGTACTCAGAAATAGTATATTGGTCTGCACACAACTTTTTCAACCCTCCAAAATGTGGTGCCACCACCAACATGCTGAACGATATGACAAAGCTCATTTATAACTATGTCTATGACACATCTTTAGCCCCGTATGTTCTCAAGATAATTTTCAGCATTCCACATCTCTTCTTGCAAACAACTCCCCACAAATCTAATCAAGGCGAAAATGTGACTGCGCTAACAAGAAGAATGAAATTATGGAATGAGAACAAGATGGATGACTTACTCATTGAAGCCAGAGCATTACAAGGGAGACTAGGCAGGCGGCGGCAAAAAAAGGAAAACAATGAAGACGAGGCCAGGAGATTCGGCGACCAGATGAGGCAAGGAAAAGTGGCACTTGCAATAAGGTCCCTGACAAAGGAGGCAGCTTGTGGGTTGCTGCCTATCACAAGAGAAACCATCCAAATGCTGAAAGAGAAACATCCACAACCTAGTGTCCACGAGAGTCAGAGGCTAGAGGGTGATTATATACCACCGAACACCGTCATATACGAACGAATCACAGGCGAAATGATTTGGAAAAAGGCTCTAGGGACACAAGGCAGTGTAGGCCCATCAGGGCTGGATGCAAACGGCTGGAGGACAATCCTGAGTAGAGCAATCTTCGGATTAGCAGCAACAGACTTATGTAGGGCTCTGGCAGCTCTTGCAAGAAAGATGACCACCCAAAATTGTCAACATTTGGAGGCTTACACAGCTTGTCGCCTAATACCTTCAGACAAGAATCCAGGATGCAGACCAGTAGGAGTGGGTGAAGTGCTGAGAAGAATCATCGGAAAATGCATAATGGAAGTGGTGAAAGACGATGTGCGGTCAGCGGCCGGTAATCTCCAAGTGTGTGCCGGCCACCAAGCAGGGGGAGAGGCAGCAATTCATGCCATAAGAAAAATATATGAGCAAGTGGACTGTGAAGCTGTGCTGCTAGTGGATGCAACAAACGCCTTTAACACCATCAACAGAAAGACGGCAATACATAACATCAAAGTAAAATGCCCCAGTTTTGCCACCTATGTAGAGAACACCTATAAAAAACCTGCGGACCTCTTCATAGTAAACAACCAGAACACACGAAGGGGAACACCTCTGAAATCAATGGAAGGAACCACACAAGGTGACCCAGTAGCAATGGCAATGTACGCCTTAGGTCTCTCAGTGTTGCTAACCTTAACAAGCCATGAGGCGACGCAAGTAAAGCAGGTGGCCTATGCAGACGATCTCACTGGAGCGGGAAAAGTTAACAATCTCAAGCATTGGTGGGAGCAAATACCAGAGGTAGGACCAAAAATAGGGTACCATCCAAATGCCAGAAAGTCAATACTAATAGTAAAAACAGAACATTATGAAAGGGCGGTAGAAGCTTTCAGCGGTAGTGAAGTGGTAGTAACAAAGGACGGACAGCGTCACCTTGGGGCGGTGATCGGCACGGAAGAGTTCAAGAACAAATACATAGAGGAGAAGGTCAGAGAATGGGTAAAAGAAATTGAGAAACTGGCCAATATTGCAAAGACGGAACCACAGGCCGCGTATTCGGCATTCACATATGGGGTCAAACATCGCTGGACCTACTTGATGAGAATCGTTCCAAATGTGAGCGCATTACTTAAACCACTGGAAGATGCCATCAGAGACAAACTCATCCCAGCATGGATAAAGTTGCACACCCCGAATGATACAGAGAGGGAGCTGCTCGCACTGCCTCCTAGGTTGGGAGGGATGGGAATCATCGACCCAGTGAAGAGGGCAGTAACGGAATACCAGAACTCAGTAAAGATAACAGGATCTCTCACTGACCGTATCATAGCACAAGATTCTGATGGTGAAGTAGACCAGGCAGACATCTACAACATCAGAAAGACCATCACGTCAGAGAGGCAAAACTCACAGAAAAATGACCTGGCACAATTGATGGGACAACTTCACCCGAGACAAACAAGAAAACTACAATTAGCACAAGAAACGGGCGCTTCAAATTGGCTGACAACACTACCAATCAAGGCAAAAAGCTTCAATCTCAACAAACAAGAATTTAATGATGCTATTGCACTGAGGTATGATTGGCCGATTGAAGGACTGCCCGATCGATGCGTTTGTGGAACCATCAACGATACAGACCACACCATGATATGTAAGAAAGGAGGATTCATCAGCATCAGGCACGATGAAGTAAGAGATGTAACAGCGAACATGCTCAGGGAGGTGTGTAGAGATGTGGTGAGCGAACCATCACTCATTCCCTTGGATGGAGAGATCATGGAGCACAGGACGGCCAACACATCCACTGAAGCAAGATTGGACGTTAGTGCAAGAGGCTTTTGGACAAATGCACAGCGAGCATTCTTTGACAAGAGTATTTGACACAATGGCCCACAGCTACAGCGAGCTGTCTCTGGAGGCTGCACACAAGAGGAACGAACGAGAGAAGGTCAGGACATATGGAGAAAGGATTTTACACGTCGAACATGGCAGCTTTACCCCACTAGTCTTCACCACATCAGGAGGGATGGGACCCAGGGCCCAGTGCTTCTATTCAAGGCTAGCAGAGATCATCGCAGAGAAGAAGCAACAGCCTAGGAGCCACGTCGTAGCTTGGATGAGATGCCGTCTATCTTTCTCATTGCTCAGATCAGCACTACTATGCCTGCGGGGAACAAGAAGGTCTGCACCACAACCAGTGACGGTGGCAGAAGTAGACTACGAGGCAGCAGTGGCAGAGGGTCGCATAGGAAGGAGACTGGATTGAAGTTGCATGGTGTAAAATAGTAGTATCTGATGCTTGTGAAATTTAGTATGTGTACAATATTAAATATATGGTAGTGGTGGTGGTGATGGTGGAGGTGGTGATGGTAGTAGTAGTAACATGAAATGTATGAAAAATATTAAATAAAAAAAAAAAAAATTATACTACCCCTATTTTGTCTCTATTCTGTTAGTACTAATGGGTTAATATTATTAGTAGTAGACTTAGTATGGTTTAATGATGCGCGGAAATGTATATTTGACTTAAAATAGATACATTGAAGTATTACAAACCTTTGCGAACCCATAAACAGGGAACGTGAGCTGGGTTTAGACCATCGCGCACCCATAAACAGGGAACGTGAGCTGGGTTTAGACCGTCGCAGTGACTTAACACAAGGCCTTTATGTAAATTTGGGTGGAGTTCACTTATGAAATTACTGTCTAACAAATCTAGCATATATACCATGGGAAAAATTGGTTAAAAACACTTTTTGAGCAAAACTAATAAAATTATGAATATTTTAAAGCTAATAGGTAGAACAAAAACTGTCATATAACCATTAGCAAAGAAATGTTTATACATCATTTAATATATACTGTGAATGGCTAAGAATGATATATATCACTTATCATACCCTTGCCCATAATTTTATATACTTGAAAACACTTTTGCCATTTGGTTGCACTTTCGGACCCTACATGTCTAGGTGTTCTCCGGCGAATCAACATAGGCCCCGAGCCTCCGGTAACATCTTTCGTTTTAAGCTTTCGGATCTGGATTTCAGATATGTGATACATGGCTTTAAGCTCTACTATCTATCTATCTATTGCCTGACGCCATGATTCCCGAAGGGGTGGCCACGAACGAACCGCCCCCATGCACCTCTGTCCCCAGTCAGTCGACGCCCCTCCCCCCAACCAGCACCGCCTTCGTTCATGTTCTTCCTCACTTCCATCCTTCCACCTCTCATTCGGTCTACCTCTCCCTCTCTGTCCTTCCACCTCGCTCTCGTACACCCTCTTAGTCATTCTCTCGCTTTCCATACGTTCCATATGACCGAACCATCTCAAGTTGTTCTTTTTCACACTTTCCAGCACATCTACCTCCACACCACACCTCCTTCTTACTTCCTCATTAGTCTGTCTATCCCTCCATGTAACTCCGCACGCACTCCTTAAGTAATTAATTTCCACTGCTCTCACTCTTGCTCTGAGTCTTTCAACCAACGTCCATGCTTCGCTTCCGTAAGTCAGTGTCGGGATTACCAC